>ML821334.1:45373-71774 GCA_009831015.1 Picea engelmannii
TGAAGATGAATCACCGTTGATTAGCGAAGTATGAAATTCTTCACATAATTGATCAAAATCATAAATTTCAAAAGCATCTAGAAACTCATCTACAAATTGAAACCAATAAAAAATGTGACATGCTGGAAAGGATTCAAACCAATATTTGATTCGACCTCTAAAAGTAAAAGCGAAAAGTCTGCATAAAACTCCTAAATCTGAGATGTCATGTTTGATGCATTTGCACCAAAACTTGTTTAGGTGGTCTTTAGCAGATGTATTGCCTTCACCATCAAAGGTGAGTTTGGACAAGCGAAAGACTGTCTCATTGGGAACATCGGGTAATGAGAAGTTGAAAGCATGTTCCAACACAGTGATTTGGGGAGCCATGGGGAAATTGAATAGATTTAAAATAAAGGCTCCTACAAGGCCATCTTGTCAGTCGACCCTCCTGCTAGCGCCATTTGTTGTCGGGCGAAAATGGATGCTCATCAACTGGAGGAGTGGATCCAGTCCGAGGTTGTCTAAATAACCCAAGCCGTTTGGGATGATCCATCCCGATGGGTTTAGCGGCTCCGTTGGCCGATCTACGTCCTAAAAAAGAAAGAACACTAAACTAAAGGAGCTAATCTAAATGAAAACAAAACTAAAGCAAACTATAAACAATTTTAAAATATNATATATATATATATATATATATATATATATATATATATACGGTTTACTGTCTAATATTATACAATAATAATTCTATGAAATCAAATGTTCAGCGATCAACACAATTAAATATTAATCACAAATGTATAATATTTACAGATTACAGATTTTAAATGAAAACCTGCCAAAATCATTTGTAAACTGTCCTATGACAACAAAACGATTGTTTTTTGATTTTTATAATTTTATGAGAAAGAAAATAAAATGAAAACTATCTAAGATGAGCAATTAAAATAATAATCGTAACTATAAATATGAACTAATAATGTATATCTAAACTACTTAAATAACACTAATAAACTAACCTGTAATAACGCTTTCCAATTTGTCCTGTGCAAAGTATCTGATTCAGCTGTTCGATGGGAGGAAACCCGCACCATATTTTCCACAAGCTTATTGTAAACAGGAAGCAACAGTTCTCTTTGAATATAAATGATAGGACCAACAAGACATAAAATGACAACAATCTTAAAATTTGCAAATCATCATATTTAGATAAACCTGTATGCGAAGATTTGTATAAAAAGATTCAATTAACGAAGAAGATAAACCTTTAATTCATTAAATTGAAACAAAGTAATTGTTGTACTTTAAAATAAGAGACATGAGATATGGACAACACATAAACCAAATCACATCAACCTACAACAAATTATGATAGCTAAAGTAGTCGATAATTGATTGCAAACTGATATGAAGAAAAATTGAAATAAAAGTTTGATATATTGAAAGCTAAAGCTGTTACAAAACATCCACTTTCATCCCAGTTTGTATCATCATAAATCCATATTCTTGTTCTCCCAACAGTGATGGTGTTCATTACAAAAATTAATGAGTATATAAAAGCCACAGGGTAAAACATCCCTGTGGGAATTATCAAAAACAAATTACAAAAAATCTGGGCACAATCTCCCAAGTCTCTATTTCTGCCTATGACTAACAACTTGAAACAAAACTATATAATAAAAACCATGTTCTAAACTACCACAACATGTCCAATTTTCCATTGAAATTTGTATGTACCTGTGGATAGGCAAAAGAAGACAATTTTTAGATAATGTTTTAATTGTAAAATCAAGAAAATCCAAATTTTATGACTAGCTAACATAATCAAACGATTCTCTAGCTAGTCATATTATCAAACATAATCATATAGAATTAATCCAATGATAACATAAATGTATGCTATATATCACACAAATCCTAATTACTAATTTTAAAACTAACCAAATCATTCATGCCAATTCAAAACTAACATAATCGTATTTGAATAGATCGAATGGTAACAAGAATGCATGCTATCTATCAAACAGATCTTTGATACTAATTTAAACGCAAACAAAAATCGACAATGAAATAACATACCTGGGCTGTAGGAAAATGATTTGGTCATGATAGCTTTGAGTTAACAAAGGCTGTAGCTACCTCAACATTTTAAAGAGAACAGAGCCTATTGTCTTTCAGCTTGCTAACAGTCTTCTTGATGAATCTTTGGATTGATCAAGGGTTCAATAGGAGGCATGAGTGTAGGAGGGGGAAAGGCAGGTCGAGTGAGAGAGGTTCTGAGGCACAGGCGTGGAGAAGTAATAAACATTTGAACGAATGCACACAGACCAAAACGCACCTTTCATCCATGGAGAAGATCTGAAATTTGACCTCTAAAACACGAGATATAACCTCGTAATAAACCAATTTCTGAGGAAATCGCTATTGTTGAAGGTAAATGGGCTAATTTTGGTTCTGGGTTTTCAAGGGTTCGATCTGATTCAACACCGTTTCCCCAGAAATGTCGATGCAAAAACGGGTCTCTGGGAGGCAATTACGGGGTTAGCCTACGAAATATGGTATGGTGCTTCTCTCTAAGTTCAGAAATGCCTCATTGTGTGTCAAATATTTATATCTCAAATCTGTAAAAGACTCAAGTCGTACCTGATATGCTTGCATGCCATTTCTTACCAAAATGAAAAAATATTTTACTATGAATTAAACACTTAAAACAAATCATTATGACCCCTCGATGAAACATTTACTGGCATGCCATATGAATGAAAGCTATGTCGAATTCTCTAAGGGCCAAACAATGCGAGAACAACTGATTACCTGTACAAATGATTGTAGGAACACCAACTTCAGAACTAGTACAGAGGTTGTAATTGAACTTCCATTCCTTCAGAAGGTCGAAGGCCCTGCTCACCAGGTGGTGATACACTTGGGTGCAAGAGATCTAAAGAATCATCATCTTCCTAATTTTCCATAACCCAGTTTCTTTTGGGTGGAATCCTAATTTTCTTTCCTCTTTTAGACTCCCGGTACTCTAAGTAAACCACGGTCACAACACCAGAAATAAACCACAGAACTAGAGCCCAGTTAAGTCCTCTCACATTCTCTGGCAATATTAAATAACAACAAAGTTTGGGCACCATTAGGTTCTATGCGCACTACAGGTGCCATGGGAGAGAACACACAGTCGGCAGGGTAAACGAACAGGGGTTTAGACAAGGTATACGTAGGATTGTAAGCTCAGAGATTTCCCCAAAACCAACAGAGGTAACCCGAGATACAAGGCATGCATTAATGCCTAAGTGTGCGAGGGTGGTGGAAGGCAATAAACCTATGCAAAACAGTCATATCCAAATGTACAATCAACGGTGCATATGGTGATTCAAATCACCATTGGTGTATGTTAACAACAATGCCAATCAAACAACCATTGATAACTATGATGAGTCGACCCAAAATAGTGTTATTTAAAACCAAAACAATATTTCGAAATCAGCACCAAGGGTCTAACCACAATGTCAATGTGTTTTCATGAAACCAATGCACCAAGGAATTTGATCAAAGTACATCAAACTACTATTGTATCAAGGACTCAATCGCAATCACTAGAACACCATTGCATCACAAATTAATAAAAATGAAGTCATATTAAAAACAAAAAACGCCAAGTGAGTAAAGGTTTTGGTGTCTTGCCAACTGTGTGACCATAATTGAATTAGAGATGAATCGACCACATAAACAAGAGTAACCATAATAATCTAGCTACGATTTTAATGCTATCGACATGACTTCGAACCAAGGTTTTCACACTTGCAGTCATGAAAATGAAAACGAAAAGCAGGCGTGCAAATGCGCAAGATAATAGTGCCGTTTTGTTTTCAAGAATTGCAACAAGTACTTAAGGTTCAAAACCCTATTGTGGGCAGCTTATAAGAAAAAGATAAAAATGCGAAATGGCTGCCAACAATGGCGACACACTGGTAGAAGCAGTTATCTCTGCCAAAGAACAAATCTAGATCATGATAATAAGAATAATTCTAACTCAAGAACAACCAGAAAACTGTTTAAACATCATCATTAATCAAATAATTCCAGTTGTGGTTTAAAAGATGAAAACTGATAATAGTCTTAAGACAAGTGAGTCATGATATTAAAAATAAATCTCCAATACTGTTGACAGAGCCACTGCTGCCAGCAGACATCCATAGCCTCGACTGGGTTGCCATTTAACCCACTCTGACATCCATATCCTGCCAAGAAATTCCAGATCAAAATAAAGGACATTTTAAGGTCAAGAGATTCCATATTTGCGAATTTTCATATACCCAACATTGCTTCACTGCCAGCAGGCCTGTTCAGTACCCCGACGAAGTTGTCTTGGCGTCATGCATGCATTTACCTATTGCCAGCAGACCTGTTCAGCATCCCGGCGGGTTTACAAGCACTTCCCACAGCTCTTTAATGATTTATTTGGTTTTTTAAAGATATATAATTGAGCGGGGTGACGTTGAAAATTATGATATTTTAAACATATTTTTACAAACCTTGAAAGAATTTTTAAAACTGTCCTTCATTAAGATTCAGAGATGGTTTATTTGCAAAACCGACCTTCTAAGGCAGGGAGACATCTTCTGAGTTGTTCCCTTAAGGAACAGGGACAACGTAAGAAGATAATAGATGATCGTGACAGGCTTTACTCATAGATCAAAATCAGTTAACTTCTTTCAAACAACAATCTTTCCTCAATATGGATGTAAATTTCAGAAGTATATTATAATCGATGTTTAGACAAATTTTCAACAGTTATTTCAGAGAAAGAATTTTCTGTTTTCTTTGTCTGAACAGTTCATAATGCAGGTATTTGTATTTCAAAAAGAAATACTGATAAGCATAAATGGAAACAAAACACACCAATGAAGAAAAAATTGGAAAGCAAAGAAATCCAAACAAGAAAAACAAAAAACAAAATATGTACAAAAGGTGCATCTGAAAACCTCATGCCATAAATCCCTTGGGAGATTGAAAAGTAGGAAAATCCTATTTGATGGGAAAACAATCTTACTCATGGTACCTTGGGTCAGGGTTGATTTAGATTTATTTATCTCTTTACTTTCCATTTAAGATTTTCATGACGATACTGCGTTTTTGAAAATAAATGTTCAACTAGAAGTAAAGAGAAAAAGGATTAAGAAGACTTCCCTGACAACATCCATATTATGGTTCTGGTGGTATGCCCACTTGCGTTCATGACTGCATCATTACAAAGAGAAATAGTGAGAAATAAAACTGAATGAAAAACCTATTCCTAAACCTACTCTAACTACTAAACAAATAAAAAATACTAAGTGAAGTCATGCTTCCAATGTAGCCATCGAAGTGACTCCAATCCTGCAATGGAAACAAGATCAAGCATTACTAATAAGAATGGTAATAGATCAACAAATGCCATAAACATATCACACTTACCTTCATAATCATCATCTAAAAACAAAGTAAGCATGATGTTACCATTTCCTTGGATATTCTTGTTGTACAAATCCTCCAGCCGTTGCGCAATCTTGTTGTGATAAGGGTCATAATGGCATGGGTGAGTGTAAGTAGTTTTGAAAAACTCGTCAGGATTAAGAGGAAATGGAATAACCATCAACCAAGGCTGAAATGCCCCATCCTCCTGACAGTTCTCTAAGTACTCATTAATTTCTTCAGGTGGCGGATCTAAAAGAAATATGTCACGCCCACTTCCAAGATTCTTAGGTAGAAATAAAGCAAGCGCAACTTTATCTTCATTATGAAATTTTTTTATATAAGAATATTCAAGCCATGCTAAGATCCTGTCACAAGAATGAGGATGCAAACCATGAATTTGATGAAACAAATATATCAATGGGAAAATCATCATAGGAGGATTCATGCAATCAATTAGATCATTAGTTTGAATGTTTCTTTCGATGAGATTGATCATTTCAAAATGTGAAGCATAAACATTAAGATTCGAGCTAAACAAAGAACGAATATGAAACTTAGAATGTTTGATCTCCACAAAATATAATGCATTGTCTTTTTCAACCATAAACTGTGTAAAATCATCTCGCAACATGTCCCTTTCCCATGTGAGTGATGAAAGTGAACAAGCGTCAAATCTGAGTTTGTCAATGTTAGGTTTGGAATTGATTTCACCAAAATTTAGTATATCGAAAGGATATGATTGTGGTGGAAAAGAGTAGTATGTTGTAGGTAAGATATCAAGTCCACTAGAATCTAGGAATAGATCAGAATATAAAGAATAAAAGGAATCAGAAATAAGCAGATGAAAAGAATCTATTGAACTATGATACTCAACAATGGTATTCTCAAGACAATTCTCTTCACTTTCTTTAAACTCTTACTCTGTTTTGATGACGAATTCCTTAACATAATATGATCATCTGGATTTGTCTTTTGTGTGATAGATAATTCAAAATTTATGTGATAGATTGAACATGACTGAATGGAAGGGATGGAAGCATCATAGAAGAGATTTAATGCCAATGACATGTCATCGAGATTAAATTTACAGAGGATATGATAGACTCTTCTCAAAAATTCTTCTAAAGATGAATCGTCGTTGATTAGCGAAGTATGGAATTCTTCACATAATTGATCAAAATCATAAATTTCAAAAGCATCTAGAAACTCATCTACAAATTGAAACCAATAAAAAATGTGACATGCTGGAAAGGATTCAAACCAATGTTTGATTCGACCTCTAAAAGTAAAAGCGAAAAGTCTGCATAAAACTCCTAAATCTGAGATGTCATGTTTGATGCATTTGCACCAAAACTTGTTAAGGTGGTGTTTAGCAAATGTATTGCCTTCACCATCAAAGGTGAGTTTGGACAAGCGAAAGACTGTCTCATTGGGAACATCGGGTAATGAGAAGTTGAAAGCATGTTCCAACACATTGATTTGGGGAGCCATGGGGAAATTGAATAGATTTAAAATAAAGGCTCCTACAAGGCTAGCTTGTCAGTTGGCCCTCCTTCTAGCGCCATTTGTTGACGTGCGAAAATGAACGCTCGTCAACTGGAGGAGTGGATCCGGTCCGGGGTTGTCTAAATAACCTAATCCGTTTGGAATGATCCACCCCGACGGGTTTAGCGGCTCCGTTGGCCGATCTACATCCTAAAAAAGAAAGAACACTAAACTAAAGGAGCTAATCTAAATGAAAACAAAACTAAAGCAAACTATAAACAATTCTAATATATATATATATATATATATATATATATATATATATATATATATATATATATACGGTTTACTATCTAATATTATACAATAATAATTCTATCAAATCAAATGTTCAACTATCAACACAATTAAATATTAATCACAAATGTATAATATTTACAGATTACAAATTTTAAATGAAAACCTGCCAAAATCATTTGTAAATTGTCCTATGACAACAAAACTATTGTTTTTTGATTTTTATAATTTTATGAGAAAGAAAATAAAATGAAAAATATTTAAGCTGAGAAATTAAAATAATAATCGTAACTATAAATCTGAACTAATAATATATATCTAAACTACTTAAATAACACTAATAAACTAACCTGTAATAACACTTTCCAATTTGTCCCATGCAAAGTATCTGATTCAGCTGTTCGATGGGAGGAAACCCGCACCAGATTTTCCACAAGCTTCTTGTAAACAGGAAGAAACAATGCTCTTTGAATATAAATGACAGGACCAACAAGACGTAAAATGACAACAATCTTAAAATTTGCAAATCATCACATTTAGATAAACCCGTATGCGAAGATTTGTCCAAAATGATTCATTTAACGAAGAAGATAAACCTTTAATTCATTAAATTGAAACAAAGTAATTGTTGTACTTTAAAATAAGAGACATGAGATATGGACAACACATAAACCAAATCACATCAACCTACAACGAATTATGATAGCTAAAGTAGTTGATAATTGATTGCAAACTGATATGAAGAAAACTTGAAATAAAAGTTTGATATATTGAAAGCTAAAGATGCTACAAAACATCCACTTTCATCCCAATTTGTATCGTCATAAATCCATATTCTTGTTCTCCCAACAATGATGGTGTTCATTACAAAAATTAATGAGTATATAAAAGCCACAGGGTAAAACATCCCTGTGGGAATTATCAAAAACATATTACAAAAAATCTGGGCACAATCTCCCAAGTCTCTATTTCTGCATATGACTAACAACTTGAAACAAAACTATATAATAAAAAACATGTTCTAAACTACCACATCATGTCCAATTTTCCACTGAAATTCGTATGTACCCGTGGATAGGCAAAAGAAGACAATTTTTAGATAATGTTTTAATTGTAAAATCAACAAAATCCAAATTTTATGACTAGCTAACAAAATCAAACGATTCTCTAGCTAGTCATATTATCAAACAGAATCGTATAGAATTAATCCAATGATAACATAAATGTATGCTATATATCACACAAATCCTAATTACTAATTTTAAAACTAACCAAATCATTCATGCCAATTCAAAACTAATAGAATCGTATTTGAATAGATCGAATGGTAACAAGAATGCATGTTTTCTATCAAACAGATCTTTGATACTAATTTAAACGCAAACAAAATCGTTTATATCAATTCAAAACCAATCAAAACATATTAAACCAATTTAATCAAAACAAAGCTTTAATCGATCTAGCAATCAAATCTTTTGTACCGATTCAATGTAAACACAATTAAAATGAAATCATTCTTGGTAATTCAATCATAACAGAATCGTTTTTAAATCTATCAAAGCCAAACTATTTCTGAGCTAATTCAAACCAAAAATCGATAGTGAAATAACATACCTGGGCTGTAGGAAAACAATTTGGTCAGGATAGCTTTGAGTTAACAAAGGTCGTAGTTGCCTCAACATTTTAAAGAGAACAGAGCCTATTGTCTTTCAGCTTGCTGACAGACTGCTTGATGAATCTTTGGATTGATCAAGGGTTCAATAGGAGGCAGGAGTGTAGGAGGGGGAAAGGCAGGTTGAGTGAGAGAGGTTATGAGGCACAGGCCTGGAGAAGTAATAAACATTTGAACTAATGCACACAGACCAAAACGCACCTTTCAGCCACGGAGAAGATATGAAATTTGACCTCTAAAACACGAGATATAACCTTGTAATAAACCAATTTCTGAGGAAATCGCTATTGTTGAAGGTAAAGGGGCTAATTTCGGTTATGGGTTTTCAATGGTTCGATCTGAGTCAACACCGTTTGCCCAGAAACGCCCACGCAAAAACGGGTCTCTGGGAGGCAATTACGGGGTTAGCCTACGAAATCTGGTATGGTGCTTCTCTATAAGTTTATAAATGCCTCATTGCGTGTCAAATATTTATATCTCAAATATGTAAAAGAATCAAGTCGTACCTGATATGCTTGCATGCCATTTCTTACCAAAATGAAAAAATATTTTACTATGAATTAAATGCTTAAAACAAATCATTATGACCCCTCGATGAAACATTTACTAGCATGCCATATGAATGAAAGCTATGTCGAATTATCTAAGGGCCAAACAATGTGATCACAACTGATTACCTGTACAAATGATTGTAGGAACACTAACTTCAGAACTAGTACATAGGTTGTAATTGAACTTCCATTCCTTCAGAAGGACGAAGGCCCCGCTCACCAGGTGGTGATACACTTGGGTGCAAGAGATCTAAATAATCGTCATCTTCCTGGTTTTCCATAACCCAGTTTCTTTTGGGTGGAATCCTAATTTTCTTTCCTCTTTTAGAGTCCCGGTACTCTAAGTAACCCACGGTCACAACACCAGAAATAAACCATAGAACTAGAGCCCAGTTAAGTCCTCTCACATTCTCTGGCAATATCAAATAACAGTAAAGTTTGGGCACCATTAGGTTTTATGTGCACTACAGGTGCCATGGGAGAGAACACACAGTCGGCAGGGTAAACGAACAGGGGTTTGGACAGGGTATACGCAGGATCATAAGCTCAAAGATTTCCCCAAAACCAACATAGGTAACCCGAGATACAAGGCATGCATTAATGCCTAAGTGTGCAAGGGTTGTGGAAGGCAATAAACCCATGCAAAACAGTCATATCCAAATGTACAATCGATGACGCATATGTTGATTCAAATCACCATTGGTGTATGTTAACAACAATGCCAATCAAACAACCATTGATAACTATGATGAGTAGACCCGAATATTTGCACAAGCAATAGTGTTATTTAAAACCAAAACAATATTTCAAAATCATCACCAAGGGTCTAACCACAATGTCAATGTGTTTTCATGAAACCAATGCGCCAAGGAATTTGATCAAAGTACATCAAACTACTATTGTATCAAGGACTCAATTGCAATCACTAGAACACCATTGCATCACAAATTAATAAAAATGAAGTCATATTAAAAACAAAAAACGCCAAGTGAGTAAAGGTTTTGGCGTCTTGCCAACTGTGTGACCATAATTGAATTAGATATGAATCAAACACATAAACACGAGTAACCATAATAATCTAGCGATGATTTTAATTCTATCGACATGACTTCGAACCAAGGTTTTCACGCTTGCAGTCGTGAAAATGAAAACGAAAAGCAGGCGTGGAAATGCGCAAGATAATAGTGTCGTTTTGTTTTCAAGAATTGCAACAAGTACTTAAGGTTCAAAACCCTGGTGTGGGCGGCTTATAAGAAAAAGATAAAAATGAGAAATGGCTGCCAACACTTCAACACAGTCTAAACAACTGGGAGGTAGATCCTGAATATGGATCAACAAGAGGGAATGTATAACAACAAAGCACTATTGTTCAATGGAGGTGGATATTCTCTATGGAAAATAAGAATGAAAAAGTCCCTGTTGGCTCTTGGTTTTGATATCTGGAAATATGTTGTAGATGGTTACACTACACCAACTACTCCACCCAAAGATGATGCAAGAAATAAAATCTGCAATGACAACTCAAGAGCAGTTAATGAAATTCTAGGAGGGTTGAAAAAATCTATATGTGTGAAGGTTATGCATTGTAATTCAACCAAACAAATCTGGGACAAATTGGAGGTTGTATATGAAGGGGATAGAAAATTCAGGGAAGCCAAACTACAGACCTATACAAATTAGTTTGAAAATATGAAAATGAAAGAAGAAGAGAACATTGTTGAATACCTTCATAGGGTAGATGAAATGGTTAATTCAATCAGAGCAACAAGAGAAGAACTTACATATGAACCTATGTTGATTCTTAGTTGAATGAATTCTCTCTACTACCTGCACCGTAGACCTAGGGTTCATATATATATAAGGGTACCAACAAAGCCTAAAAATATCGGCCCTTCTGGTAAAACAAAAGGCAACGCAGTACACAGAATGCACTGCACAGTCTCACCCGAGATAGCTTTAAATGGGTGGCTGTAAGACTCAGGTGTTTGCAGCCTAGGATTGAGTATGAGATAAGGGATTTTCATTCTAAGACATTAACTGTGATTTGTATTACAAACTACTGTTATTCTGTTTAATACTTTCACCTCGTGGTCTCTGTTCTTAATAACTCAACAATATAATAACTCATTCTTTCATTCATTTCATACAACATCTAACTAATAAAAGTATGACAAAGATATGCATTCATTCATCACATTACACAGGTATTACCATGGTTCACGCCCTCCTGGGCTACGTCCACAAATATTTGTCTCTTGGCTCCCTTATTAGGGAAGTTTTGTAATTCTCGCGCCTCACGCTTACAACTCTCCTCATATGGGTAAGTTCTCTGTGAGGTGAACTAGATCGCACCAGGATCCACAGCTTGCAATATAATCCTCGAAATCTACCTCCTCTCTTCCTTTTAGCTCAATTGCTTACACAAGTAGTTCTCCCATCAAAATGTTACATAAAGATAATCAGACTCTACATAGGTAGCAAGCCAAACTTCTTCTGAACTCTTCTATGATACATGAGTATCTATATTTATATTTATCGGGCTCTTCATCCATTTTCACAAAAACCCTAACAACTACTGTTGTTAGGTCTTCCTTTTTTGCATGCATGCATTGCTTCCTTCCAGTTGTCGCCTCCTTTTTGCATGCACACATGTTGTGCTTCTTGCCAGTTGTCACTTTCCTCCTACAAGCTTTCTTTCCCACGATTTCTCTTCCAGCTGTCATTCTTCTTTGTGCACATTTTCTTCCCCACTTCGGCCTATTGCCAACAGGCCCCCAACACTGACATGTGACTCGTCTTGAGTCACCTAATCTTTATGAGCTTCCTCGATCTCTTCAGTGATCATCTAGAATTTTTCCTTTAGGTCTGTTTCTTTTGTCAGTGCCTGCGCAGTCTTCTCCTTAATGGATTCCACTACCTGAATGGCCACTTCGTCGCTCAGTAGTCCTGCACATTCTGCTTGAGTCTGTGCCATATGTGTTCTATCTGCTTCTTCTTGTGCGAGTACTTCTGCTACCCATTCTTGTAATGGTTCTATTTGAGCCCACCGCTTGTGTTTATGTGTCTACGTAGTGATAAGTTCTGCCTGCATCTTCTTCAACTCTTGCATCCCCTTGACGCATTCTGGGATAGGTATGGTATTTTTCCTCTGTTTGAGTTCTTGGATCACTGCATTGATCCTCTCCTCTTCCTTGTCCCAACGTTGAACCTATGGGTCCTCCTCCAGTCTTGTCTAAAGTTGTGTTGCTTTGTCGAGCAAGTCAGCTGTCGTGCTAACTTGCTTCTCCATCTACTATATTTGCATTGTTGTTTCCTACCTCCTCTACTCCTTTACTACTGGTGGATTTGTTGGTGTTAGTTGTTCTCGAAGATCCCCGATCTCTTTATGGTATTGAGCAATTGCTTGCGCAATATGGTCAATCTTTTTTGTGGCTGGGAGTTTGTTTTCTTGCACAATGTTTGGAAGTTTCCCAAAAATTTCTCCCACTCTGCGTTCTAATTCATTCCTGTGTTATGTCTCCTCCTGAGTTTCAAATTTGGCCTGATCATACTCTCTTTCCAGTGCTTCCCAATGCTTTGTCTCTTTCGGTAGCTTGACTAGGTTTTTATGTGCCCGAGACTGCATCTCATGGTCAAAGCTAACCTACAATTTGTGTAATGTCCTTGATGGAATCCATGTTAGGACCAATTGGATTTGGTCCAAATCCTTTAGTGGTGTCTGTCCCACAATTTCATCCATTCGTAGCATGCTTGGTCTTATGTGGACTGTTGCATTTGCGTGTGGCATTGGGAGGGCTGGTTCTCTTTCTTCGACCTCTACTCCTTCGTTGGTTTGTGTTGTCGATGACTCTATGCCTCTACTACTACTTTCTCTCTAGGCCTCTTCGAGTGTCTTGAGGAGATGTCCTATTTCCGCTAGCTCTTTTTGCAGATTATCCCTGTGATGTGTTGTGTGGTCGATGTCTTCTGCGAGACCATCTTGGACCATTCTAGAGATCAAGTATCCATCGTCCTCCATGATCGTATAGTAAGGTGATGTGCGTTGTTCCTTTGATTTCTTGCGCGTGCCCGTGGCCTGTACAATCGGTCTCTTAGTTCCCCCTTTCTCCTGTGTGATGGGGTTTGGGGTGGTCTCCTTCGCCCCCTTAGATTGTTTCTTCTATTCGATGGTCTCTTTCTACCCCTTATGGGTTCCTGTCTACTTTGAACCTTCATCTACCTGAGTCAGTTTGTTTTGGCCCATACTTGGTTTCTTGGGCACTGGGATTTGTGGAGGCTATGTTTCCGCCTGCACTGCTTCTCCTTATGCGAGTCCTTCTAGTACTTCCCAGGGAATGGATGGGATCCTCCATGCATCGGGCCATTCAATGATGACCATGTTTATATCACCTTATGTGATGCAGTAGCACATCGGTAGCCACTAATTATCTGGATCCTATTTGGGTTGTATCCACATGGCTTGACATGTAGCCCAGAAGTTGGCAATATTCCCATATCGCGTGACAACTTCTGGTGTTATTCTCCAGGATCGTCTAATAAATTCCTACATGTCCTGTAGGTATGCTTCAAATATGATTCCATTGTCCCTCTTCTGTCTGGCCTGTGGCCCCAATCTTAGAACTCGATATCTCGCTCCCGTTGGCTATGGTCTAGTAGCAAAAACTACATACTCTGGTTCCTGCCATCCCATGAAGGGTATGAGGGTGAGAAACCATGAGTAATGAAACTCTGTACCAATTTCCTGCGCATCCTTGCAGTCCACTTGGAAAAAATTTAGAAGATAAGGTGCCCAAATCATGAAGGTGCCTTCTGTGCATTGAGCTGCAACTGCGATGACTCCTGCCGGTATTTCGTCTTTGTAGCATTTTCTTAGCAACTTATAGGCTAAGATCTTTGTGCCCAGTTGTGTTGCTGAATTGTTGATCCGTTTGATTATAATGCCTCCTGTCCCCCTAGAGGTGTCGTATTTCTTCTTCAATTCCTCTGCTAACGCTTTTTCCTTGGATTTATCATTCAGAATCAATGCAGGATCCATACCCCGACTGGGTAGTCCTGTTATCTGCACAATAAGCTCAACTATTATGGGGACGGGTCTGTCCAGCCATATATCCCCTCCATGTGTGACTTCTAATAGATGCTTAACGCATGTTGTCGCGTACTGGCCTTTACCAAAGTGTGGGAGTTTCAACAATCCTAAAATGCCTGTTCGGTCCAGTCCAACTGCCCACTGGTGTGGCTCGATGATCATTTCCCCAAGTTGGTTGACCACTATGTTCTACATAAAAACCCTTGGTGCAAGTTATGGGTACTTGGTGTCATCTGAGACGTCATGGTCAAAATATTTGGGCTTCCCAACATGACCTAGTAGCTACGGTTCTACCTATACTCCCTCTGGTATATGTGGCAGCATGATTTCTGCTACTAGTTTCTTGCGAGGTGAGCTTGGTATCAGAACTTTGTCTTCCTACTGTGGTGGTTGGTACGAAGTTTCAACAATTCCTGGTTTCTTCCCTATAAGCCATTCTGGCCAAGATGAGGTGGTTCCTGTGGTTTCTTCTGTTGGTTGACCTAGGCTGGGTACCTACACCTCGTCTGGTTTCCCTTCTGATCCTTGATTCTATGTTCTTCCATTACCCTCTGTGGTTGGTTTAGTGCTTTTTGGTTGTACTTCCTATTGGGGTTGCGCTTCCTCGTTCTGAGGTTCTTGTGCCTCTGCTTGCGTGTCCTCTTCCATGGCCTCTACTTGTAGCTGTTGAATCTCATCCAGTATCGGTGTAGAGTTCACCAATGGTATCTCTAGGGATTGGATATCATCAATATCGAAGATCTTCGGTTGCTGCTACTCGTTTTCTTCTAGCGGTCCTCATGACCTAGTTTGAACTATGGTCGGTCTAGTGGTCTAACCTGGTTTGACAGACTTTGATGGTGCCATAGTGGTGAGTGTGGAACATCTGCTAACTTTAGAAGACTGTGGTGAGCTCTGTGGTCTCTCTCTGTTCATTCGAGCTGCTGTTGTTTTCTCTCTATTCTCCTTTCATGAATAGACAAGTTGTTTATGTGCTCACGTGTTGTATGGGCTTGTCATGAATCTTATCATGGACGCTTCCTCCATTATGCAATTAATGCACCATAACTGTGGGTTCAATGCATCTACGACAGTTTCATACTTTCCATTACGCCTCTCTTGTCGTTTCTAGTTGGCGTGTTTAATGTGACGTTCCATCAGTCCTTGCCATGCCTTAATTCCGCTTAGTGTTGTCCTATAATCCTGCTTTTGCCAAATTTTTGTTTCCTGCTCATTTGTCTTAGGCATGTAACTATTGCTCTTTCCTTTAATGCGTTCATGTTTCAAGTGTCCTGTGGTTTTTTTTTTTTTTTACTATGCAGTGGGTGGTCGACTGTCCTTGTACAACTTCAGTTGGCTCCCATTGAACATTCCTCTGAGGTATTGTCTTGATAAATCTCTTAACTCTACAAATCCACCGTCTGTTACATATTTGACCTCATATGGTCCTAACCAATGCATTATCAGCTTTCCTGGGTGCTGAAATGACTTGCTGTCATAGAGCAATACTAGATCTCCTTCCGTGAAAGTCTTCTTCTTAATGTGTCGATCATGCCATGCTTTGTCTCTGGCCTTTTTCACTTGTTGATGGAATCCTACCATGGTTCGGTCTTCCTCCATTTCTAATAGCTAGTTCAGTATTTCATGTATTGTGCCGCATTTTTTCATTTGTGTGATGGCGACTGCGTGTAAGTTGGGTACTAAAAATTCTAATGGCTCTACCTATTTTTGGCCATATATGAGTTTGAATGGTGTGTGCCCTACCAAATTTTTGCATGTCGTCCTATATGCCCATAATAATTCTGGTACTTTGAGGTCCCAGTCGTCTCTGTTGACGTTACAGATCTTTTTCAGTGCGTTCTCTAGAATTTTGTTAAAGGCCTTTACTGTGCCATTCGCCTGTGGATGATACAGTGTGCTTCTCTGGTGGTGAACTTCAAATTCCTTGAGCATCACGCAGATGGTGCTATTTATGAAATGCGTGCCTTGGTTTCTCATCAAAACTCTTGGGCACCCAAACCTAGTAATTACTTGTTCAAATAAGAAGTGTGCAATTTTCTCTGCGCCGCAGTCTTTTACTAGTGCGACTTCTGCCCATCTTGTTAGGTATTCCGTCGTGATGATGATGTATATTTCCCATGTTCTCTTGGATGGTGGGTTAATCAGTCCCACAAAGTCTATTGCACATTTATCAAATGCCTATAATGTCACTTGTGTTCGTAGCAACATTTCATCCCTTTTGTTGGGTTTGCCTACCCTTTGACAGACATCCCATCTCTGAAAGTACTCTTTCGAGTCTCTATGAATGGTTGACCACCATAATCTTGTGTGGAGTACCTTCTGCGTGGTATATTTTCCTGCGTAGTGTCCTCCTACCAATCCCTCGGGGGCTTCTACTAAAATTCTTGGTCGTTCGTGCTCCAACACGTACCTTCATAAAATGCTATCTGCGGCCATTTTATATAGATGTCCTGTGATCAATTGATAGTTGGCTGCGCGAACTACTAGGTTCTTCTTCTGTGTGGTGGTATAATATTGTGGTGCGGTACTTGTGCTCAAGTACTGGATGATCTATGTGAAGTAGTCATCAACAATATGTACGAAAAATAGCTTTGCATCCGAAAATTTGTCTTCTAAGTTCATGCGTTCTTCTCCATTTGTGACCCGTGATAGGTGGTCAGGTCCTACATTTAGTTTTCCTGGTTTAAAAATTACTTCGAAGTCAAATTCCTGAAATAACAGTAACCATCGACAGATTCTCTCCCCCAACACTGGCTTGTTGACTAGGTATTTTAGGGCTGAGTGATCTGTAAAAATATTAAAATGCTTCCCCAATAGGTAGTGTCTGAACTTCTGAAGTGCGTAAACCGTAGCTAGGCCTTCTCTTTCCATTGTGTTATAGTTTTGTTCTGAATTAGATAGTTTTCTTCTTGTGAATGCTATCGGGTGATCCAAGTCTCCTGCTCCTGGCTGCGCCAAGATAGCTCCAAGTGCTATCGATGATGCATCTACATCCACATGGAATGTCTTTCCCCAGTCCGAAAATACTAATATCGGTGCAGTGACCACCTTCTCCTTCAGGGCATCCAGACCGTTTTGACACTCATCATTCCATTGGTATTTTGTATCCTTCCTTAGTAGTTTTTCCATTTGTGTTGTGATCTGCGCATATCCTTTGATGAATATTCGATAGTATCCTGTGTGTCCTAACGTCACTCGTAGATGATAGACTATTTTTGGCGCTGGTAAATTAACGATGACTGCGATCTTTGTCGGATCGACCAATAGCCCTTGTTTGCATACTATATGGCCCAATAGTATCCCAAACGGTGTTCCAAATATACATGTATTTATGTTTAGTGATATCTGACACTGTCTGCATCGTTCTAGCATCAAATGTAAAACTTCCACGTGGTTTTTCAACATACTATATATTGTCCAGTCGTCCAGGTATACTTCGAGAAAATGATGGATGAGTTCTTTAAATGATGCAATAACCACTCTGGAGAATATTGTTGGTGCATTCTTCAGTCCAAATGGAATGACTGTATATTGGTAAGATCCCCATTCCGTCATGAATGTGGTCTTGTATTTGTCCTCCTGTGCTATTTTACTTTGATGGTAGCTTGAGAAGCCATCAATGAATGAGTAAGCTTCATGTCCCCTAACATTCTCTAACACTTCATTTGTGAATGGTGTAGGGAATGGGTTGTGTAGGCATGCATTGTTCAATTTCCTCAAGTCGATGCATATCCTAATCCCTCTGCCTTGTTTCTTGTCCTGTACGACCACCAGGCTTATCCATTCTGATTCCTCGATTGGTTCGATTATGTCAGCTTCAAGCATCTGGTCGATATCCTCTTTAACTTTCTGTTTATATATGGATTCAGTCTATATGGTCATTGTCTAATTGGTCTTTCTTCAAGTCTGAGAGGTATCTTCATCTCTCCCAGTTCTCCTGCTATACCCATCATCTCTGTAAATGTTGTAGGAAATAAGTCCTTGTACTCATGCAACAACTCTGTAATTCTTTCTACTATTGGGTCATCCCAATAGTCTCCAATGATGGCCATTTTGGGATGTTCAACTGTTCTGATGTTAACTTTCTTTACCTTGATTGGCGCGAAAATAACTTCAGATTTTATGGGTGGTCCCTTCACATCTCTTTCGCCTTCTACTTCTTCAATCTGAATGTCACGCGGGTCATCTTTGTCTGGTATTTCCTCCTGTACCTGGTAACATGATAGTAGTTCCTCGACTATCTGCTTATTTCACTGTTTCTCTTCAATAACAAGTTCTATTTCTGGTTCTTCAATGAATATCACTCTTCTGATCTGTTTCAGGGCTGCATCTATGTTGGGGTTCTCATGCTCGAACGACAAAGTGATGGTAATTTTTTGTTGCAATGTCGCCCATGTTGTAGTTCCTTTACACATTTCCTGATTTGTATACCAGTTCGCTGGTATGACTTCTAATGTGTGAATGAAGTGGTGAGGCCATTCCTCTAGTGGGTTCATTTTCCATAGTGTTTTGCATTCCTCCAAGTGCTTCGCTGGTGTCCCTAGTCCTTCATATCTCCATTGTTTGTTGTTTTTTTGTTCTGTGTCGAACTTATGCGCAGTAACCTCATACATTGGTACCAGTTTGTGATAGTCTCCATGTGTGCGCCCCACCATCTTGCGGGTGTGGCCTTGAGTGCTAAATCCAATACGAGTAGCCTCTGGTTCTCTAGTACTTTGTCTTCATATTGTGTCAAGAATGTTTCCAAATCATTTAGTCTATGGAAACTGGTTGGTTCTTTGATTTCTGTGCCTATCCATCGTACTACACGGTCTATTCTCGCACATCTTCTCGTGGATACTTCGTGTAGTCTCTGCTGCCAGTTCTTTAATCCAGTGTCTGAATCTGTTGCGCATGAAGTAATGTTGCACCAACTGAGTACCCCGTTGACAGATGTGTTTACATAATCCTCCTCGTGCAAATTTGTTCTGTACAGCTGGCTGATTTCCTCTAAGTCCAGGAAAGTGGGTTCTACGAACCTCTCCCCTTCTAATGGATCTAGTGGTGCTATGAACCTGTAATCTCTGAATTGAAATTCCATTTTCCTCATCTTCAAGTTAATTATGGCTTGGTTATCAAACGCCCAATCTAGGACGAGTAGTGTCGGGTATGGTGTTGTGCCATCCACTATTTCGATGACTTCAAAATCTTCTTTAGTGCGCACACCATCAAGATATGTTGTTACTCCTTTCAGTCTCCCAATTGGTAGGACCCTATGTTGGTTTGCTAGTTTTAGTTGGACATTTGAATATCCCAATGTTGGCTCTCCCATGCATTTCCAGGTTTTCTTGGGTAGCACATTCACTTCGGATCCTAGGTCTAGTATGATATCTCTCATATTGAAATCCCCAATGTTAGCATTCAATCTAAATTCCCTACTTTTTCTTCTTCTTGTGTGTATATGATTGAGAATTTTTGGTTCTAGCTTTTGTTCCGTCTCGTTGCTACATTTCTCTAGGATGTTTTGCAATATTTTCATGGATGAAGGATCACTTAACATTTTGATGCATGACTGTAAAAAGTCTTGGATAGTACTTACTTGTCCCTTGGGTTTTGGTAAGATCCAATGATGGAGACATTTCATATTCTGGGGCTTCATGGGTTGGTTGTGTAGTGGAAGTCAACGCTGTGTCCATCTTCTGAAATTCTTGGT
Source organism: Picea engelmannii (assembly GCA_009831015.1). NCBI lineage: Eukaryota > Viridiplantae > Streptophyta > Pinopsida > Pinales > Pinaceae > Picea > Picea engelmannii. The sequence continues at coordinate 65,599 of ML821334.1, forward strand.
TGGCTTCCTTAAAAGCCTCTCTTTCTTTGGGTGTGTCAAACTGCTTCCTTGGTTCAATGTTCTTCTTTACCCACTAGTTCTGTGCAGGTTCTTGTCGGTTTGGCATGCCTGTTTCCATATACTACGCGAATGTTGGACATTCGTTCTTATGGTGTCCTTTCGTTCTGCATGTGGTGCACCAAATGGCTTCTCGTTTGTCCTTGTTCTTGTTTTTATTCAACTGAAATGTTAGGTTCTTCAAATCCTCCTTCAATTCTTCAATAGATGGGCCCGTCTAGTGGTACTAGTTCTCTTCCAGCTGCAAGGCTACCTGTAGAGCCTCGGCCTACGTCTGAAACTTCTGCTTTCATAAGGGATATTTTAGGTGTGGGAGTAGTGCATTGACAAGTAGATGTCGATGCTGCATCTCAGTCATAAGGTATTTTAACTTCCCCTTCAATCGCTTGAATCTCTGGTCAATCTCCCATACAGACTCTCCTGGTTTCTGTATGATCTCGATCATTTCGTTCATGTACTGATCCTTTGAGATCGATTTCTTGAAATCATTAATAAATAGCTTCTTAATGTCTGCCAGTGTCCTCGTCGTCCCCGGGGCACTGTTCATGTCTAGACTCATGTACTAGTCTAGTGCGCGGTCTCTCAGCCTGATCGATAGCTGCTCAAGTTTGGTATCTTCATCCGTGACCTGTTTTGCCTCCCAGATCTTTGCACAAATGAACAAATGCTTCTCAGGGTCCTCTCCTGCTTCTCCTCAGAATTCTGTTAATCTGATCGTGGGGTCGTGTCCTGCCATTCTAAACATTGAATTGATACCTCCCCCGCGTGGTGTAGATACTTGACTAGTGCTCCCTGAAATGGCTCCTCCAATTGTTTCTCCTGCGATCGATGTACTTCTTGCTATCGGACTTCCTCTGAACTTCGGTTGTCTAAATGGTGGTTTTCCCTTTGGTGTATTGGTTGCACATGGATTTATGGGTTCCACACTGACATTAATATGGAAAGGATGGCTATCTTCTCCTCCTGTTCTTGGGCCTTTTTTTTTCCTCTCATAGGTTGCACGCAAAATTTCCTCAATCTTCTCCACAACTCGGAGATCCTCTACCTCTTATTCATCGCTTTCCAAGCCCTCCCTCGCGGCTATGAATCTTTTCTTGGTATTCACCTTATATTGGTAGGGTACTCCGCTACATGTCGTTACTGGTGATGCCAAGATCCACTTAAGCTGGTCATCATCCATAAAGATCAGGTCCAAGAAATCCTCCTCCTTCTTGCCTTTAGCCTCACCTTCGTCCATTTATCCTTCCTCTTTCAGTGCTTCCCCCCTTCCCCCATGCACACATGGAAGTTTAGCTGTCTGCTTCCATTGTCATTACACCTTTGTTATATAACAACATTTAATAGAAGTATACAGTGATCAAATGTACCTTCCGTGGGGCCTGCGTAGAAATTCCTACTCTGTCGTGTTGTATGACTTCGTTGTGTCAACTTCAAACTCTATGATGAAGCTTGTATCAATACTATCAAGCCATAAGTCGATTGCGTGGGTGAATTTTTTGTTCACCTATTGTAACTTCTCAATCTATACTAGGGTGAAATCTCGCTGTCGGATCCGGTTTGTCACGTGGTTATCTTTCAACCTCAGTATCCACTCCTACAATAGGTGGGGAAAATCACAGAAAAAGACTTCGTGTAAATCCGTAAACATGTATTTATCCAGATATTTGCGAGGTGTGAGGCTAGGGTTTCTATTATACTTCTGGGCAAACTCTAGTTCTTTAGTTCTCAACCAGCCTTCGATTTCTGCTTTCGTGGGGTTCCACGGTCTCAACATTCCCTTCTAGTGGCTCAGTTGTATTCTAGGTTCACTCATTCCATTCTCATGCATTCTATATCATTTACTCAGTCCTCTCTTGTTCCTCTTAAAATGACAACGAAACCATTTGTTGGTTCTTAGCTGAATGGATTCTCTCTACTACCTGCGTCGTAGACCCAGGGTTCATATCTATAAGGGTACCAACAAAGCCTAAAAATATCGGCCCTTCTGGTAAACCAGAAGGCAATGCAGTACACAGAATGCACTGCGCAGTATCACCCGAGATATCTTTAAATGGGTGGTTGCAAGAATCAGGTGTTTGCAGCCTAGGATTGAGTATGAGATAAGGGATCTGCATTCTGAGCCATTAATTGTGATTTTTATTATGAACTACTGTTATTCCGTTTAATACTTTGACCTTGTGGCCTCTGTTCTTGATAACTCAACAAGAATAACTCAGCAATATAATAACTCATTCATTCATTCCTTTCATACATTATCTAACTAATAAAAGTATGACAAATATATGCATGCATTCATCACATTACACATGTATTACTGTGGTTCACCCCCTCCTGGGCTACGCCCACAAAGATTTGGCTCTTGGCTCTCTTATTAGGGCAGTTCTGTAATTCTCGCACCTCACACTTACAACTCTCCTCAGATGGGTAAGTTCTCTGTGAGGTGAACTAGATCACACCAGGCTCTACAGCCTCCGATCTAATCCTCAAAATATACCTCCTCTCTTCCTTTTAGCTCAATTGCTTACAAAAGTAGTTCTCCCATCAAAACATTACATAAATATAATCGAACTCTACATAGGTAGCAAGCCGAACTTCTTCTGAAATCTTCTATGATACCTATGTATCTATATTTATATCTATTGGGCTCTTCAACCATTTTCACAAAAACCCTTACAAAAAACCCTACAAAAAACCTACAAAAACCCTAACAACTACTTTCGTTAGGTCTTCCTTCTTTGCATGCATGCGTTGCTTCCTTCCAGCCGTTACCATCTTCTTGCATGCATGCGTGCTGTGCTTCTTTCCAGTTGTCGCTTTCCTCCTGCATGCTTTCTTTCCCATGATTTCTCTTCCAAATGTCATTCTTCTGTGTGCACGCGTTCTTCCCCACTTCGACCAGCTGCCAACAATCTATTTTGAAAAAGATACTAAGGTCATTACCTATGAGATAAGATGCAAATATATCTACAATTGAAGATAAACCTGATCTTGACACACTCACGATCGATCAACTTCATGGAATTTTTACATCATATGAAATGAGAATAGAGAATGATAAATCATCAAAAATAGAAACAACCTTTAAAGCATATAAAACAAATATGAGGAAACAACAAAAGACCAATGATGATTTATAAGATATATTTGATGAGGAAACTTCCAACTTCATAAAGAAACTCAAGAAAGGGACAGGGAAATACAAAGGAAAGATTCCTATAAAATGTTTTAACTGTGGAAAAATTGGACACTTTTCCAATAAATGTCCCCATCCTAAGTAGGAGGAAAGTGATGATGAAGGAACCTTCAACAATCAAAAGAAAAGAAAAACTAATAATAAAAAGAAGTTCTACAAGAAAAATAAAACATTCTTTACCCAAGAAGACAGTAGTTCATCGAAAGAAAATGAAGAAGACGAACCAGAACTCCTATTTATGGGAATAAAAACTCAATATGATACACATTCAGAAGATGAAGAAGAAGTGAACTTCAAAGAGGAAATCCTTAGTGTATTTGAAGAACTAAGAAAAACTAAAAAACAAAACAGGGTACTAAGGGAAGAGATTCTAGAGATTAAATAAGCTACTAAATCAAGAGAGAGGAAAGTTTCCAAAACCATCAAAGAGTCAGAACAAACCATCAGTGATTTGAAGTCCCAACTCCTGGAAGCTAATAAAATTGAAAAAGACATTTTACAACAACTTAATGATAAAAACAAGTATGTGAGAAACTAGAAGCTGAGATTAAGCTACTAAAAAGTGAAATTGAGAAAGAAAAGAAGGGATCACAATTTGAAAATAGTTCAACTATCTTGGATGAAATTCTCAGTAGTAAAAGGTCACCAAACAACAAGACTGATTTGGGATATACTCAAGACTCAACTTCTACATCACAAGGATCTATCAAGAAACCAATCAATTATGTAGATGCTCTGAAAAACTCGTTAAGAAAATCAATACTCCCTACTAGAGTAAAATATGACAAGAAAAATACAATCATAAGAAGGAATCCCCTTAAATATCTATTTATTGGATATTGTTACTCATGCAATAATTTTGGACATAAGAAAATACATTGCAAAGCTTATGGACAATACAATCGTAAAAATGTCCAAAGATATAAGAACAATAAGTACAACACAAAGAAGAGAAACTATAACTCATTTTCTCCTTTTCAAGACTTCAATAGTGAATGCCAAAAATGCAACAACTATGGTCATAAAACTAGTGAATGTAGATTGCCAAAATATGATAAAAAGACAAATATTTCCCATAATAAAAAAGAATGGAAGAAAAAGAAAGCAGAGTGCAATGTAACCTTATATGCAATAAATCAAGGATGTTAGTGGTATATAGACAGTGGATGTTCTAAACACATGACTAGAGATCAAATTAAATTTCTCAAGTTAAATAAGAAAGGAAAAGGAAAAGGAAAAGTAACTTTTGGAGACAACATGTCATCCAAGATACTGGGAAAAGGCACTATTAGTTTAGGAGATAATAAAACCAAAGCATAAGATGAAATTTTGGTAGAAAATATTAAACCAAATCTCCTAAGTGTAAGTCAGACATGTTATCGGGGTCACATACTTACTTTTGATTCTTAGAATTGTGAAATCAGAACAAAGGACATTGGAAAGTTGGTGGCAGTTGCACCAAGAATATATAACAATGTGTACATCCTTGAGATAGAAGACGAAGAAAAATGTTGTTTAATCCAAGTAGATGAAAGATGGCTATGGCATAGAAGGTTGGGACATTTAATCTTTGACAAATTGATCAAATCCAACAAGAAAAGGAAGTTAGGGACCTGCCAAAAGTGATTAAGCCTTCAGATTCTATTTGTAAACATTGTCAAATAGGAAATCAAACAAGAGTTAGGTTCAAAACAAAAGAGAATTCCACTACAAAACCATTAGAGATTATTCACACAGATCTATGTGGACCATCCCAAACCAAAAGTGATTATGGCGAGAAATATTTTATGTCTATTGTTGATGATTACACAAGATTGACCTGGGTATTCTTTCTAAAAGAAAAATCAGAAGCCTTTGAGAGATTTAAAATATACAAAGAACTTGTAGAAAATGAAACAGATCTCAAAATTAAATGTATGAGATCAGACAATGGAGGAGAATTCACCTCTAAAGAGTTCATTCAATTTTGTGAAAATCATGGTATCAAAATGCAGTTTTCATCTCCCAGGACTCCTCAACAGAATGGAGTGATAGAAAGGGAAAAAATAACAATTCAAGAAGTTGCAAGAACCATGCTAAATGAAGCTAAGCTTCTCGACAAATTATGGAGAGATGCAATCTACACATTAGTTCACATACATAATAGAGCTTAGTTGAGACCCAACTATGAAAAAACCCCTTATGAACTATGATTTGGAAGGCCAACATCTGTAAAACACTTTAGAACTATTGGAAGTAAATGTTACATAAAGAATGATGGAGATAACCTAGGAAAGTTTGATCCAAGATCTGATGAAGGAATATTCTTAAGATATTCATCTAATAAGAAAGAATACATATGTTATAATATTAGACTACTAAAGATAGTGGAAAGTGCCAATGTAAATATAGATGATCTAAAAAAGAGCATATCCCAAGGCATTGATAAAAAATCTCAACAAGAAGATGATGACATAAAATATCAGTAGGAAGATGATGATGTAGAATCTCAACAAGAAGATGATAATGATGAAACAAAAGAAATTGAACCACATACTGATGAAGAAGACAATGAAGACACACCCTTTCCAAGAGCTCCATAAAAAATAGTTCAAAAGAATCATCTCGAAATCCAAATTATTGGAGATAAAAGTGCACGGGTGGAAACAAGAAGGAAACTAGCTTTTGACTCAGAACAAGAAATTTTATCCCTAATAGAACCTACGTTAGTTAAATAAGTTGTCAAAAGTAAATATTGGATAAAATAAATGAATGAAGAACTAGACCAAATAGAGAAGAATCAAACTTGGGAACTAGTTCCAAGACCCAAGGACAAGAATGTGATAGGAACCAAGTGGATCTTCAAGAAAAAACTAAATGAAAATGGGGAGATTATAAATAGAAAAATCCATATTAGTTTGCAAAGGATATTCCCAAGTAGAAGGTA
>ML821334.1:72453-87654 GCA_009831015.1 Picea engelmannii
CATGGTCAAGTAGGAAAAAAACATCCACATCAATATCTACATTGTTGTTGCATCCTGTTGCACACAAGTTCTTTGGATGAAGCAAACTTTAAAAGACCTACAAATAAGATATATTAATCCCATTACTGTTAACTATGATAACACTAGTGCCATAAGTATCTCTAAAAATCCAGTCATGCGTTTTAAAACCAAACACATCCCAATTAAATACCATTTCCTAGGAGACCAGGTTACCCAAAAAATAGTTAAAATAAAGTATCTAGACACCAAAAAATAGATTGTAGACATTTTCATAACCTTTTCCTATGAGTACTTTTGAAAATCGTCGACAAAAATTAGGAGTAATTCAAAAACCTCATTAAAAACCATAGAATCGTATTAGAAGGGGCACATGGTCAGGGGGATCAAAGAAAGATCCCCTATGCCATTACTGTCAAAGGGGGAGGAGATTGATAAGGGCAGAAATTTCAAAAAGAAAAAAGGTTGCCATCAATGCCAAAGGGGGAGAATGTTGGACATGGTGTTATGGTGTTGGAATTTGATGTCAAAGAGGGACAAAATGATCAATGATGATTATGTCATTGATTTCAACATTAGATGTCATTATGATGTAATGATGAATTTGTTATGAACAACATGCAGAGGAATCCACCTAAAGCTCAGGAGAGGCAACACATGAACAATGCAGAAACACCATCAAGATCAAATTCCCACAAGATCAATGATATTGATTAGTTAGATTCCAAGTAAAAAAACAAAAATCTCAGAAGGGAAAGCACATTGCAGAAAACACGATCATGATTGAAATCCCCACTGTAAAACTGCAAAAGAATCGAGGAGAATCCTGTCCATTGATGTAGATTTCAGGACAAACCATGATCGTTAGATGAAATCAACTTGCTTGAGGTTTAATAGCGGAATCTCACTCTGGGATATTTGAGAATTCAGAACGAATAACCCAAATACCCAAAGGATGAAATAAATATGGACCATTGATCTAGAACTGATCACAACCGTTGGATCAAGAATTCATGAGATCCCGAAACAACTGAAATCTCGACAACCGTTGAATCGTGTTGAGCTCTTCGTGTCAAAAATGGATTGTTAGATGAATTCAAGTTTCTTGAGGTTTATTCAAGGAATTTAGCTTCGAGATGATTGAGAATTGGGAATGATTAAACCAAAGTCCCGAATGACGAAACGAATTTAGACCATTGATCTAGAAATGATCACAACCGTTGGATCAAGAATTCACGAGATCCCGAGATAGCCAAAATCCAAAAAACCATTGGATCGTGTAAGGATTTTCATGTCAAAGATGGACCGTTAGATGAATTAAAGTTGCACGATTTTTATTTTGGGAATATCACTTCAGGAGAATTGAGAATTGGGAACGGATAACCCAAAGTCCCGAATGCCGAATTGAATCTAGACCATTGATCTAGAACTGATCACAATCGTTAGATCCAAGAGGAGGACATGTGCCGCATCAGGAGATCCACATAATCAATATCACATCAGCAAGGAGACGTGGTGAAATCAAATGGTGACAAGTGTCAAGGTCCAGTTGGCATTTTAAATGCACAAAAGTATCAAATCTAAGTGACACATGGCAGCCACTCGACCAGTGCCAAGTAAACAATGACGTTAGCAAGTTACGTCACTCTAGGAGTTTGTCCTTCGGGGGAAACCAAGAATTAACTGAATCTCCAAAGGACGAAGTTAATGATAATTGTTGATCTAAGATCCCCCGGATTCTCACATAGATGCTAGATCAAAATGTAGTGGAAAATGACGTAATCTCTCGCAGGTTGATCACTTTGGCGCTCACCAACTCCAGTGGAAATTGGAACAGAAATTACCTAGACCTTTGAACACTTGAAGTCTCAAAGCTCCGAAGTAAGATTTGTGTGTATGTTGAGAAGGAAGATTCACAGTCAAGATCGTTGACAGAACAAACGCTTGGAATGGTTGATCCCACGGTCCTAGCTCCTGGACATGTGGAGGTTATCAAGAAGAAAGTGATAATAAGCACTTCGACGAAATGTACTCTAGAAGGTTGAAAGATTGCAGAGGCCTAAAGTCTCGAAGTCCCAAAGTAAAAAATGGTTGTGCATCTCCACCTTTGATTAAGTCATATCCATTGGATTAACAATGGAAGGGTAGTGTAAGGATCAAATCTAGACCGTTGATTTGGTTCCAGGAATCACGCCAACCATCGGATCAACCCTTGTGAGAGGTAACCACTTCAGAGAGTTGAAACTTTGGAAGATCATATGAGAGATAAATCTCTTGAAGGCTGAAGTAATGGAGGACTAGGTTCCATCCCCCGATCATGGGTTACGAACATATAAGCCATAAGGTGATGGGTACATCTCTTAATTAATAAGCCTTTGGTTTTGCATTGTTGGTCACATGTAAATGGTTTGAAGGAAGCGCCTCTCCAGGATTCGATTTATGTAATATTTGTAGAGATATGGAATTGAGTTAAAATAAATCGATTCATCCCTGTAATCGATTTATGAAAATCACACTCACTGAATTAAAATCCTTCACAATAATATTTGAATAATAATGTAGATTATTGTTAATTTTAAATGAAGAGGTGCAATGGTCCAAACAAAGAGACACAATGCTTCATAGCTCACACCATTTGGAAGAGTATATAAACGAGAAAGAATGGTGAGAATAAAGTGTCTCTGTAGTCTAGATCAAAAGATCAAAACAAAAACAGAAGAACTAGCGATTCTTATGAAGTGAGGGTGAAAGGGAGGAGCACAAAAGGATTCATACTCTTTAAGTATAATTTAAGGGAGTTGGTGCCCTAAATACAAGGGAGTTGGTACTTCCTAGGGTTGGTGACCTAAATACAAGGGAGTATGTGCTTCCTAGGGTTGGTTCCCTAAAGAAACATGGGATTTGGTTCCTTGAAGAAGAGGATTTATGTCTCCTAGAGTTGGTTCTCTAAAAAGGATTGATGTCCTTCACTATTCTTCATAAAATCCTTGTAATTCCTATTAATTATATTTATATAATTGATTTTACAAACAAGTCTATTGTTGATCTATTGTGGTAATTAAAAATATATAAAAGTAACTGCTAATTCTTGAAAAAGGGTAATACTGATTCACCCCCCCTCTCAGTATTCCAGCAAGATCGACATCTCCAAAAACTACTAAATATTTTATTTGTAATTTCCTCGCTTCTTATAATCCTATAACCAAGGCTTCATATTCACAAACATTATTAGAAGCATCAATTTCAAATTCTAATCTATAATAAAAATAAATTTCTTTAGTACCTAATGGTGAAATAAACATTATACCAACCCATGCTCCTTTCAAGGATGAGGCACCATCAAAACACATTTCCCAAATTCCCTGTTCAATTTCTTCATGTTCTTTATTTTCAATAAACTGTTCAAATTTTGTACAAGTTTCAAACCCACTATTCACAGATAATATACAATTTCCCAAGTCTTGGTCTGCACCATACACAGGGTAATTATGAGCGTGTTGTGGATCACTGACTATATAATCCAATTTAGTTTCTCTATATAACCTAGTGAACTGCCCACCAAAAACTAGGATTGTGGCATAAGTAATATCCAACTGCAAAGACCCCCCTAGCTTACTACCCCAGGATCTAGAAAGAAGCATTCCATACTTAGGAGGCATATCTGCCACAAAATATCCATTAGAATACTTTTGGAAGGAATTTGGGCTAAATTTACCACCAAATCTTTAATCAAACCATGAAATTTTACTTTTCTCGAATCAAATGAATACAAGTCTCAATATGGTCTAGTTATTTGTAAACCCAAATTTTCCGTAGTAACTTTAGGCATAATATTATGTGACGCTCTTGAGTCCAACATACATTTATGGAAAATGAAATCATGGACAATTAGTGAAATGTAAAAAGGTGCCACAAAATCACCATTATCTTCTATATTTGGTCCAAACATGACTATCGGTTGTTCATCTCAAAGATTAATGATATCTGAGTTAACTTTAGAATAAGAAAAATTAATGATTTTTGAAATCTATTTTTAATAAACAACATTCTTTGTTAACTCAAATAGAGGCACTGGAATTTTGATCTTATTTATTTCATGTTCCATATTAAAAGTTCCAATAGATTTTTCTGGCTCCTTTGGTTTCGTCTCTTTCTCTTTGATTATTGTCTGAATTTTGGTTATGTGTTGATTTTTCACTGATGGCTGATCTATAGGTTGTTTTGAAGCTGAAAATTCATTGCTCTTATCCCTGGTCAGTATTTTCTTGGGTGGATTTTGATCAACAACTTTCTTAGACCTAGGTCTCAAATCATATTTGTTATGTAATTCAACATGAATTGCATCAACAAATAACCTATATTGAGAAGATGAATAATCCAAATTGTTTAAATTCTCTTCATCAAAAAATTGTCCAAAAATGAGAGATTGGTCGTAATCTTCTTGGGTAATGTGTGGATTATTCTCATCATCATCAACTAGATTGATTTCTTCTTTTGTTTCTTCCTCATCATCTATGAGATTTTTCAGTTTTAAAAGGCACTTGAATTTTCTTATCATCATTTCTCCTAAACTGATTAGGATTTATGATATTAGGTTCAGGCTTAACCCTCTCCATTTCCATCCTAGACAACTTATTTGATAAATATTTAACTAAATTATCTATTTAATTAATTTTCTCAATCTTGAATATATTTCCTTAAGAATCATGGCCCTCCTTGTTACTTAAATCTCCTATTTTCCCTAGCTCCAGTTTCAACTTTAACTTTTAATTTGCCTAATGCTAGCATATTAGATTCAATTTATATTGCATCTTCCTTCATTAAGGATAATTTTCTTGACCTTCTTTCTCTTAACAATAATGAAAATTTTGGCACAAAGGCTCCTACAAAAGTAACTTTTGCAGCAGGTTGTGATGGCTTAACATCAATAGGAATTTTGTTGTATGTTTTAGTGAATATTTTAATAAATTCTGATAAAGACTCACTTTTTTTTTTCCTCAATGCCCCAAATTCAGTTACATAATATAAATGATATTTCTTTCCCCCCCATTGTCTAAGGAAATCATCTTCTAAGGATTCATAAGAATCGATAGAAATGGGAGATAATCCCCTAAACTAGAGTCTTACTTATCCCTCAAATGTTTGTACTAAAATCCTCATATATACATCCTCATGTTCTACTCCAGCCACATCACAAATTCTTCAAAGAATACCAAATGTTCTACAACTATTACATCATTCCCCCCATTGAATTTAGGTAGATTTTTAACATAATTATCAGGGAGATCATTTAGATTAGAAGGTAATACCAACTACTTTATTAAAGAATCTGGGAGGAGGAGGTGGTGGGTTTAACTGTTGACCCCATTGATGTATATTGACAACCATGGTTGTTTTTGGAGATGGGATGTGAGATTCAAAATGTAGATCATCAAAAATCTCTAAAGATTGATCGACTAAGGTTTTGATAACTTCAGGGAAATATGGACTAATATTAGCAAGATAGTAATAAGGTGAAGAATACTTCAGTGTAGGTGAATAAAAAAATTCAGGTAATATTTGAAAACAAGTAATTTCTTCTTTGAACTCATCAGAATAAATGGGAGATATAACAATAGAAGAATCAAAATATGAAGAATAATCTTTTGCAAATTCAGGGATAGAAAACCTTGGTTCTGTTGGAGTTACTTCACACACCTAGGATTTATTTTTCCTAAGGTTTTTCCTTGTTTATTAGTCATTATTAGTCATTATCGAGTCTTCTATATTTTAAGAAGAATATTCCTCTAGGGAGAATATTCTCTTCAATTTTCACTTCAATTTGACTAGTTGAGTGGAGTCTAGACGTTGCATTGGTTTTGTGACCATGCAACATTTGGATCATCACCAACTAATGCACATTAGTCTTGGTATCATCAAAAGACTAGCGCATTACCCATGATTCCCTGATCTCCTCCTCACTTCACTCTGTTTCAATTATTTAACTAAAGACTGATAGACTAGTGAACTCAACTAGGTGGCAGTTCACTCTTGTAACTGCCCAATAGACTAGACTAGGTGGTAGTTCACTCCCGTAATTGTTGGTGTGTGTCCAAATCACTCTCGACCACCACTATGGCGCACTGGATTCTCCTCCAGTGCCCATTAGTTTATTTATTGTTAAGCCCCAAATAGTGGCACATTACCCCTTAATTGGGGCATATTACATTAGTAATGTTATTTTATTTATGTCGGTTTGGGTCCATTAGTTGTAATTGTACCTCCTATTATCTTATATATACCAAGGCAACATTTTCATTTGGAATCATCTTGTATTTGGAAATTTATGTGGTGTATAAGGAGGTTGCCCCATCAAAGAGGCTTATTATCCGAAATGATCTCTTTTTCAAGGCGTTGAGTACTTATTCTAAGATTTTTCTATGCTATATTGATATTTGGTTCTTAACATATGGTAACAAAGCTTAAGGTGTTGGGTTTTTGCTGCTACATCCAAGACACCTTGGAATTTTTGCTATAATTTGTTTGATACAATGTTTTAGAAGGAACCCCTTGGAGAATATTTAGTAAATAGATCAAGGTATGTTGGGTTCAAATTTCATCTCCCGATGCCTTATACTTTCGGAGATATATCCTGTGTAAGATAGGGTTCTGGAATCATCCCGAATTAATTCATTGCGGAATTTTCGCTATAAAATTTTTTTTGTAATGTTTCAGACCATGAAATATGGAGGATATTCACAGAAATTATTATGGTATCTGTGATACAAATTTCAAATTTTGGGTCATTTTACACTTGTAGATACACCCTGTGGAAGATAGGGTATCTGTCTAGTCCTATTGACTAGTCTCAAGAAGGTGTTCCGAGTAAAAAAATCATAAATTATTCCTAGAGTATCCAAATTGAGTGAGACCAGTTGCATTGGATAGTGGACAATATTTAGTATTTCTGATACAATTTTCAGAATTTTATATCAATTATTTTGTGTTGGGCACGCTATACAAGTGAGATCTCCTGGAAAGGCAAAAAAATCAGCAAGTTGTGGGAAAGTTACCATAAATTCCACTTGGAACATCCCATTTTGATTAGACCTATGGCATTGCAGAGAAGAAATATTAAAGAACTACAAAAAATATTTTTTCATACCTAGAAGGGCCAAAATTTTGGAGATACAACAAAAGAAATATTGTCTAGCAGGACCACCTCAAAATCAAGGTTTAGAAATGATACTTGGCCAACATGCCACCAAAAAAGGGAACTTCTACACCAAATAATCCTCCAGAAAGTCCTACTTGGAATCTTGATGAAGGTGAAGAAATGCGTAGGGACATAAATGATTTACAAAAGAAGACAATGACAAAATTTGAACTACAAGGGATGATGGATTCAACTGAAGCTAAATCAGAGGCAATAATGGATACTAAGATGGATGGTTTAAAAAGGGATATCATGGAAGGATTGAAAAACTTCTTAATAGAGAGGAAACTTGAAAGTGAAAATGTATCCCATGAAATTCATGATGAGGACACAAGGAAGATGAATCAAGAATGGAAAAATTCCAACTTTGGGTTGAAGACCAACCATGTTCCTAAGATCAATATGAGGAAGTTTGATGACAAGGACCCAATCACATGGATACATCAAATTGAACAATTCTTTGATCTACATAATGTGTCACATACACAAAAGGTATGAATTACTTCATAATATATAGAACCCAATCAATTTGTGTGGTATCGATGGCTTTGTTATCGCAAATCACTCGTCACTTAGAAAATTTTCACAGAAGAAATGATAGCACACTATGAGGATACAAGGAGCAATACCTTCTTTAGCCAATTGATAAATCTCAAGCGAAAGGGTTCAGTTACAAAGCGCATTGAGAACTTCCAAAGATTGAATATAAAGGTAACAAATATTCAATATCAGCACTTGATTGATGTATTCATAGGAACTTTAAGGGATAACATTCAACATGAGGTTTGCCTTTGGGAACCCAAATCATTGGAGAATGCAGTTAGGGTGGCAAGAAATGTTGAAAGTAAAAATATGGCTATGGATAATAGAAGGACCACTCCTAACATCTATTGATAAAATACTGCTCCTTCTTATAAAACACCTCAACCTACAAGGTTGAGACCTCAACAATTGGAGGAAAGAAAATAAAAAGGTTTATGCGTTAATTGTGACAACAAGTACAGTAAGGGACATACATGTGGTGAGAAGAAATTATTCTACATAGATTGTGAAGAGGAAGAAGAACAAGAACAAGAACAAGAACAAGAACCATCTCAAGATGAAAACGTAGAAGTGATTTCTTCTAAAGAGTTGTCTCCCATGATATCGTGTAATGCATTGGCTAGAATTAGCACCCTCAAGCTCAAAGGATATATCAAAAAGAAAAAGGTAATAGTTCTAATTGATTCTGGTAGTACTCATAATTTCTTTCATTATAAATTAGCCAAAGCTCTCAATTGCTTTGTATATCCAACACTAGAGTTTCAAGTAATGATTGCAGATAAAGGAACTATCAATTTCTTAGGAAAATTCAATAAGATCAATCTTACTATGGGGGAATATGTAATGAATATTCCAATGATTTCTATACCCATGGGTGGTACTGATGTCGTACTAGGAATCCAATGGTTACAATCATTAGGAACAATGGATTTTAATTTTCAAGAACTTTTCATGAAATTTTCATTGGAAGGAAAAGAAATTGAGTTAAGAGGTATCACAGGGAAACCCAATAAGGTGATAAGCTCTAATGGCATGACAAAATTATTGAAAAAATGACATCAAGGTGTTATTGCACAACTATTCTCACTAGATGTTCAAACATCTAATCCATCTATTCCCCTAGATCTCCAAGGGATCATTGATAAGAATTCCAAAGTATTTGAAGATATTCCCAAAGGTCTTCCACCCACTCGAAATCATGATCATGCTATTCACCTAATTCCTGGGATTTTTCCTCCTAACATCAGGCTGTAGAGATACCCTTATACCCAGAAGAGTGAAATTGAGCGTATGGTTGACGAAATGTTAGAGGTTGGCATTATTATACCTAGCCAAAGTTCTTACTTTGCACCAGTGGTAATGGTACTCAAGAAAGATGGCTCATGGCATATGTGTCCAGATTATAGAGAGCTCAACAATATCACTATTAAAGATAAGTTTCCCATTCCCTTCATTGATGAATTGTTAGATTAACTACACGGAGAAATCTATTTCACAAAGTTGGATCTCCCTTCAGGGTATCATCAGATTAGAATGAAGGAAGAAGATATCCCAAAAACAACATTCTGAACTCATGAAGGCCATTATGAATTTTTGGTCATGCCTTTTGGCCTTACAAATGCACCTTCCACATTCCAAGGGTTGATGAATTCCATTTTCAAGCCCTTCCTTCAAAAAAAATTGTTAGTATTTTTTGATGATATACTAATCTATAACAAGTATTGGGAGGATCATGTGTGACATGTTGACAAGGTGCTACAACTACTAAAGGAGAAACAACTATATGCCAAACCATCCAAATGTTTCTTTGGGGTGAAGGAGGTAGAGTATTTGGGTCATATTGTATCTCATGAAGGTGTCAAGGTAGAACCTAACAAGATTAAGGCCATTATGGACTGGCCGATTCGAAAAACATTCAAGAATCTTAGAGGATTTTTGGGTTTGACAGGTTACTACCGCAAGTTTGTTAGACACTATGGAAGAATAGCAACACCTTTAACGAAACTAACTAATAAGGATGCATTTTCATGGAATCTAGAGGCAAATAAAGCTTTTGAACAAATTAAAGAGGTGATGTGAAAAGATCATGTCTTGACCACTCCAGACTTCACAAAAACCCTTATTGTGGAATGTGATGCCTTGAGAAATGGAATTGGTGTTTTCCTAATGCAAGAAGGAAGGCCCATGAATTTTGAAAGTTGGCCACTAAAGGGAAAGGACTTACACAAACCCATTTATGAGAAGGAAATGATGGCAATACTACATGCATTAAAGAAATGAAGCCCTTACCTAATGGGTAGGCACTTCAAGGTCTTCCTGGATGACTTACCTTTCATCTAGGAAGACTATCATGATCCAGGGACTATCTATCATCCCTGGATCATGATAGTCTTAAATACTTCTTAGAACAAAGACTATCTTCAGAAGAACAACAAAAATGGGTGACCAAGATATTGGGTTATGATTTTGAAATCGTCTATAAAAAAGGGAAGCAAAATGTTGTGGCAGATGCACTCTCAAGAACGGATGAAGATGTTGAGGCCTTTTTATGTGCTATCTCGATCATCCAACCCGATTGGATAATAGAAGTAAGGGATGAATGGAATAATGACAAAAATGTGTGGACTCTCATTCAAAGGTTGCAGCAGGATTCGAGTGCATCAGATACATTTAGATGGAAAAATGATCCACTATGGTACAAATATCACTTATATTTATGTAATAAATCCCAACTCAAACAAAAGGTACTATTGGAATTGCACACCTCTCCGGTAGGAGGGCACTCAAGATTTTTGAAAACCTACCATAGGGTTAAGAAGGAATTTTTTGGGATGGCCTTAAAACTGATGTTCAAAGGTTTCTGGCAGAATGTTTGGTTTGCCAAAAAAATAAGGTGGAAACAATTAAGACCCCCAGTCTTTTACAACCATTATCAATCCCAATTCAGCGCTGGGAGTAGGTTTCCATGGATTTCATCACATGGTTACCGAAGTTTGAAGGAAAGAGTGTCATCATGGTGATTTTTGATAGATTGACCAAGTACACACACTTTTGTGTACTCTCTCATCCCTTTAAAGCCAATACAGTTGCCACCGCATTCATGGAGACAATTCAAAAGATACATGGAAGCCAAAAGATTATTGTAAGTGACAGAGATCCCATCTTCACTGAACATTTTTGGACATAATTATTTTCTTGTTTGGGTACTCAATTGGCTCATAGCTCATCCTATCATCCTCAATCTGATGAAAAAACTGAGATAGTGAACAAATGTTTGGAAGGCTACCTTCGTTGCTTTGTCTCTGATAAACAAACATAATGGTTCAAATGGTTACCCTTGGCAGAATGGTGGTATACCACTTCCTTTCATATTGCAACAAAAATGACACCATTGATGGCACTCTATGGATACCACCCTCCTTCCATCACTTCTTCTCTAAAATAAAAATCTAAGGTTCAAGCAGTAGAAGATCACATCGAGCATCAACAACAAGTTCTCAAAATATTAAAGGACAACCTGACTATAGCACATAATCGCATGAAACAACAAGCAAATCAACATCGTAGTGAAAGAAGATTTGAAGTAGGGGATCATTGAGTGTTTTTAAGACTACAACCATACAAACAGATGTCCCTCAAGCAAGCCAAGAAGGATAATAAATTATCACCAAAGTACTATGTCCCTTGTAAGGTGTTGCAAAAGATTGGTACTATGGCATACAAATTGGAGTTGCCTGCATCTTCATGAGTACACCCAGTTTTCCATGTTTCATGATTAAATAAGGTTATAGGTGACAAGATCCCAATTCAAACTACATTTCCAAAACTTGAAGAGGAAGGAAAAATCATATTGGATCATGAAGCCATCACTGACACAAGAATTCGCCAGCTGAGGAGTATATCAATTTCAGAGTATCTCATTAAATGGAGGAAACTATCGACTGAAGATTCCACTTGGGAAGATGAATATTTTATACAGAAGCATCTAGAGTTACTCAAGAGTTGTGGACAACACTTGTCTCAAGGGGAGGGGCATGTTAAGACCTAAATAGTGGCACATTGCCCCTTAATTGGGGCATATTAAGTTAGTAATGTAATTGTATTTATGTYGGCTTGGGTCCATTAGTTGTAATTGTACCTCCTAGTCTCCTATGTATACCAAGGAGACATTTTTATTTGGAATCATCTTGTATTTGGACATTTATGTGGTGTATAAGGAGGTTTCCCCCTCAAAGAGGCTTATTATATGAAATTATCTCTTTTTCAAGGCGTTGAGTACTTATTCTGAGGTTTTTCTATGCTATATTGATATTTGGTTCTTAACATTTATACATAGTATATCATGTGTAAATTATTCATTATTCATTACAGTTAATGAGAATTCTTCCATTCTTTATCTCTTGCTTCTTTATCTCAATTTATCTCTGCAAATGTGTGCGGTATTTTCTAGATAGATATATTATGTGTAGGTTGAACACATTTACATGGTATCAGAGCCGACGGACTACTAAGAAAAATATACAACAAATAATTTTTGCAGGTACCAAAGATTGAAGACAACGGAAAGATGGAATTCCCAAAAGAATTCATTCTTACACCTTACAATTGATTTGCATGGAAGGAGAGAATAATCATTCATCTCCGAACCAGAGGATTATACAGGTTAAACTTGGATACATATACATAACTGACATTAGCCATAGAAAAATCCAAGTATCTAAATCAAATGGATGAAACATCCAAAACAATTTGCAGTCTCATATCTCCTGATATCCTTTTTCACATATCTTCCTGTAAAACCCCCAATGAATCCTAGACCACCTTGGAAGGGCTCTTTGGAAAACAGGATGAGATAAGGGGACACACGCTTGAGGTGGAATTTCTCACATTGGATCCAAAAATCTTCGACAATCTCCAAGATTTCTTTACAAAATTCAAGTATTTACTATGGCAACTCAAAGCTTGCGAGGTTGATAAATATAAGGAGGAGAAACAAATGGTTCTCACTATTCTCTCCAAACTTGGTCCTGAATTATCTGTGTTAGTATCCACATTCCATTCAGTCAAATTCTCCTCTGGAGCCATTTGGAAGATGCCTTCTCTTGAGGAATTTATCAAATCCCCTCACATAAGAGAAAACCAAGCTCGTCAACATCGGCAAAATCAAAGGCCCAAAGGCATATGCACTTACTATTCAAGATGGAAGCCATCAATATCATAAATCTAAATATAAAGACAAAAGGAAAGCTCATGCAAATCCAAAAAAGGAAGGGTACTCAAAACCCTTCACTGATGCCTCCGGATCCAAAGGTGGAAAGGGAAGAAAAGGGGAGAAATGCACATACTTCCATAAAGGATTCCATCCATAATCCGCATGCATGCAGAAACAATTAGATATAATGACTCAAATGCTTCAGGAAAACAACCTTGGAGATCACATCCTTGAGTTTTCCAAGAAGAAGAATCCAGAAGATCAGAATCCCAAGAAAGACAATTCTAGCCATGCCTTGATTGCCATCAACTCCTCTCCTAATGCTTGGATCATAGATTCAGGAGCATCACATAACATGGATTCTATAAAAAAAGTCTATTCTTCATTGGATGCATTCCAAGGTCCTCCTATTTTGATGGGGGACAACTCTCCAGTCAAGGTCACCGACAAAGGAACGATTGAACTCACCAACGAAAGCTTCGAGAATGTGTTGCACGTTCCCAAACTTTTCGTCAATCTTCTCTCCATGTATGAGATGAAGAATTCTGACACCAGAAAGAAATTCATATTCACACCAAATTCAGTGGATATATATGACATGCAAATCAATTCCAGGGTTGCAACAAGTGAGGTAAATCATCAATCTAGATTGTATACATATTTTGAATTTATTGAACCAAATTCTGCTTTACTGCTTACCCATGTTGATGAAAGTAGTAGGATATGGAATGAAAGGTTCGGGCATTTGAATTTCAGATATATGAAACAACTTAGAAAACAAATATTGGTTGATTGTCTACGAGACATCCATTTCTCCAAAGGAATCTGTGAGGGATGTGTTCTTGGAAAACACCCTCAAGAGAAATTCGACAAAGGAAAGACTCAAAGAGCTTCCTCTCCTTTAGATATGATCCATAGTGACCTCCTGGTTCCCTTTCCACATCCATCAATAAGAAAATTTAGGTTTGTTCTCATTTTTGTTGATGATTTCTCACGTTTCACATGGATTTACTTTCTCACGCAAAAATCCTAAGTCTTCAAACACCTCAAAGATTTCAAAGCCCTGGTTGAGACACAGTTAGGAAAGAAAATCAAAGTCCTTTCAAACCGATAACGGGAGAGAGTATGTCAATCATGAGATCCATAATATTTTTCATGAGGCAGGGATTCAGTTGTAGCACACAGTTCGCTATACTTCGTAGAAAAACGAAGTTGTTGAGCGGAAAAATAGATCTCTAAAAGAGATGGAATCTTGCATGCTACATGAAAAGTCACTACCACATAGACTATGGGCCAAAGCACTCAATTGTGAAACCTACATCCAAAACAGATCTCCCCATAGATCTATCAAGGATAAGACCCCCTACGAGACTTGGAGCGGCCTCAAACCATAAGTGACCCACTTTTGTATTTTTAGTTCACATGCATGGGCTCAGATTCCCTCTGAAAAGAGGAAGGCACTTGATCCACATAGCACATAGTGTATCTTTGTCGGATACCCCGACGATGTGAAGGGATATAGACTTATTGATATTTCCTCGGGCCGAATCATCATTGAGAGAAGTGTCCAATTCGAGGAAAGTGCCTCACATGTACCTCAATAGTCGCATGGAGACACATTCATTCTTCCACCTGTCCGAGATGATGAGCATGCATATGCCAAATCTTCTTCAAATGAGAGTTCTGATTCAAAGGAATTAGATGATCCAGATATAGAGTTAGTGCAGTCAAATGCAAAGTCAGAGCATCCAGATGCAGATGCAGAGCCTGTAATCTCCCCTTCTGATGGATCTAGTGGTGCTATGAACCTGTAATCTCTGAATTGAAATTCCATTTTCCTCGTCTTCAAGTTAATTATGGCTTGGTTATCAAACGCCCAATCCAGGCCGAGTAGTGTCGGGTATGGTGTTGTGCCATCCACTATTTCGATGACTTCAAAATCTTCTTTAGTGCGCACACCATCAAGATATGTTGTGCATCGGTGCGACCATTTCATTAACCGATGGTT
Organism: Picea engelmannii; assembly: GCA_009831015.1. Lineage (NCBI taxonomy): Eukaryota > Viridiplantae > Streptophyta > Pinopsida > Pinales > Pinaceae > Picea > Picea engelmannii. The sequence continues at coordinate 87,430 of ML821334.1, forward strand.
GAGTATGTTGTTGAGAAACCGAAGGTGGTTCTGGAATAGAAGAGCCTTCAAGAATGGACCACACTCTTTTTATATAGAGAATAATGTTAATGTTTTATGCTGATATTATAGTTCTTTGCATTTCATAAGATAAGAGCATAATAAGAACAAGATCACTGAGAAATACACATCCACAATAGACACAACATTTATCCTGGGAAACCCTCTAGGGGAAGAAAACCCAGC
>ML821334.1:129663-140356 GCA_009831015.1 Picea engelmannii
TGTGATTTTGGTTATTTTTTGTCATTTTGTAGCCTATGTGGGAAAAAGAGCACTAATTATACACTGTAACTTTTGGTTATGACCTAAAATTAGGGTTTTAATGTAAAAGTGGACAAATGTGGACAAAATCTGACTTGGGTTTCCTCATACAAATATGAGGCAAGTCATTTTCATTTTGACATATCTCATCACTTGATAATATTACTCTTGGACTGAAATTTCGACCTCTCTTTTTTCTTGTCATTATGGATGCAACACTTGTTTATTGGAGGAATAAAGGATAACAACTTTTGTTGGTTTCTTCTCTTTGGAAAATCGTTGGAATTTATTTGATAGTAAGGGTTTTTCATGCTATCTCTTGGATTGGGTAAGGAATTTATGAAATCTTGTGTATTTTTCTTCTTGAATTCAAGGTTATACTATCAAACTCTAGGAGGAGTATAAGGGGATACACCCTCTATCAAAGATATTTTTTCTGTTGTCATTGAAAATGGCTCAAAGGATTGCTACACAAAGTAAGAGAGTTTTCACACCTGTGGAAAGACCTTTCTAGGTTTTATCTTCTCTAGGGAGTAAGAGGGTTTACACCCCTAGAAGATTATCAAACCCTAGCTCAACTTGGATTTCTAAGCTAGATGAGCTGGAGAATTTGTGTCTTATTTGGATTTATAAGGGTTTAATTCTCAAAGAAACATTTTATTCTCCTTGATTTCTAGGTTGTTTTCCAAGAAAGAGAGTCCATTAACCCAATAGACAGGCACTAATTGCATTGGAGATTGTAAAATCTTGCATTGATAAACGTGAAAGTTTGGGGTTTGAAATTTCTAATGTTAAGATTTGATTCTACATGCTATTTGACTCTCTTGTATGCTAAGGGTGTCTTGATTAGCCAAGTAGTTGTGCTGTTGTTATTAATTGTTAGTTACAACCATTAGAGCTTCTATATTCTATCGTTATCTCTTGTTTCATGCAAAATTTAACCGTGGAAATCATTGTTTAACTATTGGAATTGAAAGTGTTTGTCTAGAGCTTCAATTTGAGCCATTTATTCGTTGATTTCCGAGGTTAAATATTGCTGTTGTAGAAAAAAAATTCTACAACCATAGGGATGTCACAAAAACTTGATGATAACATACATTAGCAACCCTCATTTGTCATGAAAGTCTTGGTCTAAACATTGGAACATTGTGCACTAGTTACAAGCTTTATTTTCCAATATCATATACTTGATTTTGATGGTTCAATTTTGCAATTTTTCCTTGCTGATAAACCAATGTTATATGTTGCAAATTTTGGGACAACAAACGTAACTTGTTGTTTCCCTCTTGTTCTAGGGCTCATTTCATCATATATTGTCTTGGTTTTGGTTGTCTAACATTTTTTTTTGCAGGTATCCTTCATTGGAAACTTTTCCTTGATTGATACTCATCCTCCATTAAGTCAACCAAAACTTTTCACTGTGACCTATATGGGTGTTCCATTCTTCTCTTTGGCTTCTCCCTTGCAATCCCTATAGGGTCTCCTGGGAATCCTTCCTTGTGTGAGACTTGTCCTTCACTAAAATGAGGGGGATATCTATTGAGGTGACAATGATAGTTGTCCATGGTTGTATCAAACATTTGTGGTTTGGGTTGGGATTTTCCCTAACTACAAACTGTGTGATCTCTCTACTGGAAGATGTGGAAAAAAATGAAAATCAAATGAAACAAGAGATATTGGAAAGTTTCCCAAGGCTTAATACATGAAAAAATCCAATGATCATAAGATGAGAGAATCTTGATAAGATCATTGATAATAAATAGAAAGGAGGTGCATTTATGATGTTGGCACAGGGGCGGACCCAAGGTTCAATGCTCAAGAGTGCGCCATCAAAACCCTAACTACCGGCCCTTTCAGCAACACTTGCGAAGCAGATGAAGTCTCACCCAAGGTAGAGGCAAGGGTGGTTGCAAGACTCTAGTGTCTGCAACCTTAGCTGGGACACAGATCTGTGATTACAATATTCTATCAAAGCACTTAACAGTTACAGTTCATCAATATTCAATCAATATCTACTTCACAATTAAAACGCTAATCAAAGAGCATCACAATATTCACCCAGATCTAGTATAGTCGAGCACTAAACACATTCACCTAGGTTAGATCTAACACTTATTCATATTATTAAGCACAAAACATCAACAGATCTATCTATAATTTATCTATGTCAAGGCACTAAGCAAGTAAACATATAAACACATCAATACATCACACAAAGCATAACAACACAGGATATATGTGGTTCACCCCTAGCCTGGGGCTACATCCACCAACTCTTCTTCTCTTTTATTATCTTTTGTCAATATTCTACATGCACAGAGCCACAAGATCCTACTCCGCATAGGACAGGAGATCTGAGCACACCTCGCAAGATCATCCTTCCCCGAGTTAGGTTATAGTACAAAGCTTCTACTCAATCTCTTACAATCACTTGCACTTAGCCTTGCAAGTCTCACACAACATGCACAAAGCATGTACAACTATCACCTGCACTTAGCAGTTGGTATCACACACTTGTGCCTTTGCACTTAGCATCACATACGCCCCATACTTACATTGCCTAGATTTCTATTTATACATTACAAAATGGGCCTAAACATGGGTAAACCCATGGGCCACATCCCCATACCCATTACATAAACCCAAAAATCCCTAAACAAGGGGCCGAGATCCCACGATCTCCGCTTAGACTTGCGCTCTGCCTTCGACAGCCTGTCAAAGTCCCAAAATAGGTCAAACATGAACAAGGATCTTCAAAACTTGGTCAAGGGCCAACAACCCCCCAACACTCACCTGTGACTCGTCTCGAGTCACTCTGGTCTGGGTATCTCTGCTTCAAAAGACTCAAGATTGGCTTGAGCTTCTTCGAATTTTTGTTGCGCCAAGGCCTCTTGCTCGACGAAGTTTTAGATAACTGCTTCGTTGATAGGTCCCTCTAAGCATTGTTCGACTGCAGTGATGACTTGTTCTAGATCTGCTCCACAGTCTTCAATCTCCTCAAACAGTTGGCATGCTTCATCCTGGACTATTTGGAGCCTCTGAGTCACTTCCATGAATTTTCTCTGTATGGTGTGGACCTATTGTTGAGAAGTGTGTTGTTCCTAGGATCGCTTCATCCTTTCAACTTCTGACAAGAGCTTCAATTGCGCCTATATTGTTTTTGCTTGCTGATTTTCCTCTTGGAGCTGTGACTCCAGTGCCTTTAGTTCAAGGTCTTCAGTAAGTCGGTCGTAGGTTTGTGCACTTCTACTGATAAGTTGTTTACATTCCAGAGCAAATGACCTGATCCTCTCAACTGCGCTCCAGGCAGTGGCTTCTCTTTGATCTAACACGTCCTGCGGGGTACTTGGCATTGTTCGCAACTCTAGGTTTGTGATTCTCTTTTGAAGCTATTGGATAGCTTCCACAAGCTGCACTACTTGTTGATCCACTGGTTCTTCCACCTTTTTTTCTAAGCCTTTCATAGAGCGAAGTGATCTGCTGACTGCTTCTTTGACTCCAAGTTGTTCTGCGAGCAACTGCTCTCTCTCTTGTTTGACCTGCGCTCTCTCCTCTTCGAATTTGATGTGGAGCTCATCCTTCTCCTACTGTGCAACTCAGCGTTGCTCTACCATTTCCTGTTGTGCTTTCTTCAAGGCCACCAAGTCTTGTTCTTTCTCTTCTTGCGCTCGACGAAGGCGAGCTTCGGTCGCATCAGCTATTCTATGGAGTTGGGCAGGTTCATCTCCCAACTATGGTACTTCAGATGGCGAGGGGATAGTGGATATTGCGCGGATATATTGAAGGGTCTGTTGTACCCCTCTGAGTTCTGTCTCAATCATATCATACATGGTTTCTTGCTTGCCTTCAGTGTTCTGCATAATCTCCTGCGAGGTGTCTGATACGACTGCGATGATGAATTCGAAGTCATCGAGCGTGAGCACAGTATGCAACTTGGTCTTACTAGCTTTGGATTTCTTCCTTGAGGTGGGTTTCATGGGGGAAACCTTCCTTTTCTTAGAGGGATCAACCTCATCAATAGGATCCCCAGGCGGTGTTACTTTGCTTGTCTTCGGTTGATCATATTTTCCATTGGTCTCTTATTTATCTACTTCGTCATCACCTCCTCATCACGGTGATTTTGAAGCGAGCTCTTCTGATGCACTCCTCAGGTTTTGTACCTCTTCAGTCTTCTTCCTTCTGTTGGTTCCAGGTGTATCGTGAGTGGTCCCTGAGCTGCCAATTAGTTCGGGATCAAACATCTCTGTGGGGTTAGCAGGGATAAGGAGCTTTGTAGACCAATCCTTGGTTATCTCTTCGAGGTCCTCCTCTGTGAGATTATAGTATGACTGAAGCTCTTCTTTATGCTCATCTGCACACACAGTGATATAAATAAAGTGTCAATCGAAACTTCATGAGGGGTCTAAATCGATGGAGGGTGTTTGACGTCATACGAGGGACAACCTCAATAGCCCTCTTCAACTGGAGATAGTATGTGTGAAATATTGCATTTGACTGCCACTGTTTTCCTATATCGCTCAAGTACCAGAGCATGGTGAACTTCACAGTGAGTGGCTCGAATGGCTCAATATCTGAGAAGGTCACACCTTTTGGCATCTCCCAAGCAGTAAACACTATGAGGATCAACAACCATCTGAAATGGAACTCATAGCCCTGATCTTGAGCTTCGAAACAATCCAATTCAATCTGGTTGACTAAGTACTTCACCCAGTTCATTTGGAGTCCTTCTACACATTTTCCGGTGAGGTCAAAAATGAACCATGTGACCTGCATAGGTCTATTCTTTCTCACCATCTTTCCTATAATTAGCTGGCAAGCCAAGCGCATTGCGCCATTCTGGATGGAGGCTACCTTGTAGACTCGTGTCCCCTTTTCTACATCGCCACAGATATCCTTAATACTTTGTGCCAGGGCACGATCTGCAACCTTCCCTGGGTAGAAGTCTTGTGAGTCCGGTCCCTGCATGCTCAATCCAGTGATCCTATGGATCAGCGTTGCATCAACGGTGATGCATATGTCTAGCCATAGATAGCCACCATGGTAGCATGAAAGCAAGATCTTAACGCATGCGTTAACTTCCTGGTGCCTTCCAAAATGTGGTATCTTCATCACGTTCAAGATAGTGGACTGCACGAGGTTCATAGTCCATGGTTGGGGGATTATCCTTGAGTTCTTTCCCTTCATCCTAGTCAAGTATCTATGAGGGGTGAGCATATTGTGGTTATTGCAGTCTTCTAGGTTGAAGCCATTGAATTTTAATGTAGCGATCTTATCCTGTTGCATTCTATCTGCACGTATCCCCTTTAGGAGGTATGCAGTAACTAGGGTATAATCGAAATCCCTCGGGACACTGTCACAACTCACCATGCTAGCCACTGTCACAACTCACCATGCTAGCCAAAGGTGGGATGTAGTCAGGCAGGATAGTCAGGATTAACTTCACATTCACCAAGTCATATCGATGCCCTAGTTTTTAAGTTAGGACAAAATTTATCTTCTCTTCTCTACTGCAGCTCGGGATGGTCCAGATCCGTGAGTAGTCGATAGGGAGGCTTTCACTCCTCTCATCGACAGGGCTTGAATACCTGCTGATATTACTTTCTCGGCCATTAGATCGATTAGAACTTCTTCGACACACTTTTCAGCTGCGCTGAGTTCGTCCGACATACACGCTCAAGATCATATAACTTATATTGATGAATGGGTGCTCAAAGCAATAGAATAGGTGTCGATCTCAGTAAAAATAGCGCGGTAGCAATGATTTGGCTTGGATGCAATTCGCAAAAGTGTTCTCGGTGAAACAGTCGACGAAATAAGTAGATAGCGATGTAACGGTTCTTATCAAACGGACAAGAGGCCTTCATCAATGCAGTTTTGTCTGTAGCGATGCGGTTCCAACGGTTTGATGGTGAGATTTCTATTGTTCTAACCATTCCGGAGGCTCGGTCTAATGGTCATAATGCCTCCAATGGTTATATTTCTTCGCCATGGAAAAGTTCCATGCTGTGTTGTTTTGATATCTCGACGAAGTTCCAATTTTGCAAATCTTCCTTCTGCAAAGTTCCTTCTGGAACATTCTACAACTTTGCTCTCTTCTTACTGAGATTTCTAGCTTTCTTCCCTGTGATATACATCTCGGTACTCCTCTTTCCATTCTGATTCTTATCTCCTTTTGGCATAGTAACTTCACTTTGTTGAGATTCTTTCATAGGGTTCAAGGGAAATACTTCTTCTCTGTCTGGGGTAGGTGCTCCACTCTTCTGTGAGTCTTCTTCTGTTCTTTCAACTTTGACATCCAAGTTTTTGGTTCTAAACAAATTCGATCTGTTCTCCCATTCTTCAATCAAGTGTGCTATCCTCCAATTCATGAAATCTTTTAATTATTGCTTCTTTTGTTCTAAGACTTCCTCTTCTTTTCTTTTGGCTTGATCCTTCTCAATCCAGGTTTTTCCTAGTAACATAGAAAATGGGGCGTTGCTCTCAATAAATTTAACAAACTCAAAATATTTCTCTGTCGAAGTTCCATGAGCCCTCATAGATATCTGGGTGAGTCTTCCACATAGGGTTATCAACTTTCCTCTAAATAATCCCATTCCTCCCAATGAAGGAATCATAGCAGGCTTTCCTAAAATTTCCCAAGTTCTTTCTGTCATGATGTTCACCTATGTTTCTTCATCCAGAACACAGTCAATGTCGAAGTCTCTTATTCTTGTTTCTATGCATTCTTTTTCTTTGAAGATTTCTGATAAGTAGACATTTTTGTGATCATTCGGGGTTTCTTCCATTTGTAGCAATACATTCTCTCATTCTTTCTGGGGTTCTGCCATTGTCTTAGTTTCTTGATCTTCCTCAGGGTTTTCTTGTCTCATATTCATTCTTTCAACCTTAGCAATCATTCTAGGGCAATCCAAAACTTCATGGTCCATAACTTTACAACAAAGACAAATAGGAATTATACCAGGGCATTCCTTAGCAAGATGTCTCGATCTTCTGCAACTACAGAAAAGAGTTAATCCTATATTTCTTTTAAATGACCCCCAACCTTTCCTGTACTGCGCACTAGGGTCACAGTAACTAACCTGCAAAAAATTATTTCTAGGATCCTACATCCATTTGTTAGTCCAAACATTCTTTATATGCATATGAATAACACATCTTTCATCATTTCTATCAGATCTACTCATATCAAATCTTCTTTCTTCTAGTTGTTCCCTAGTTTTTAAGCTAGGACAAAATTTATCAAACATACCTAGATCCATACTTTTGAAATAAATATTTCCACTTATCTTACCTTTTCAATCAAAACTTTTCACTATTCTTACCTTTATCAGAGCACAAAGCTTCAATATCTTACCTCTTTTTTTCAGATCTGACTTCTCTTCTTATCATAGAGATTTATAGGTCAAGTAGAATACTGCACACTTCAGTGTATATCTATGCATAAAGATTCTCTTTTTCTTTACTTCAGTTCCCAGCAATCACAGTTTGAAGTCTTGACAACAGAACCATCTGTTGGCACAGGGGCAGACCCAGGGTTCAATGCTCAAGAGCGCACCAACAAAACCCTAACTACAGGCCCTTTCGGAAACACCTGCAAAGCAGATGAAGACTCACCCGAGGTAGAGGCAGGGGTGGTTGCAAGACTCCAGTGTTTGCAACCTTAGCTGGGACACAGATCTGTGATTACAATATTCTATCAAAGCACTTAGCAGTTACAGTTCATCAATATTTAATCAGTATCTACTTCACAGTTAAAACCCTAATCAAAGAGCATCGCAATATTCACCCAGATATAGTATAGTCGAGCACTAAGCACATTCACCTAGGTTAGATCTAACACTTATTCATATTATTAAGCACACAACATCAATAGATCTATCTATCATTTATCTATGTCAAATCACTAAGCAAGTAAACATATAAACACATCAATACATCGCACAAAGCATAACAACACATGATATATGTGGTTCACCCCCATCCTGGGGATACGTCCACCAACTCTTCTTCTCTTTTATTATCTTCTGTCAATCTTCTACATGCACAGAGCCACAAGATCCTACTCTGCATAGGACAGGAGATCTGCGCACACCTCGCCAGATCCTCCTTCCCAGAGTTAGGTTACAACACAAAGCTTCTACTCAATCTCTTACAATCACTTGCACTTAGCCTTGCAAGTCTCACACAACATGCACAAAGAATGTATAACTATCACCTGCACTTAGCACTTGGTATCACACACTTGCGCCTTTTCACTTAGCATCACATACACCCCATAATTACATCACCTAGCTTTTTATTTATACATTACAAAATGGGCCTAAACATGGGTAAACCCATGGGCCACATCCCCATACCCGTTACATAAACCCAAAAATCCCTAAACAAGGGGACAAGATCCCGTGATCTCTTCTTCGACTTGTGCTCTTCCTTCAACAGTCTTTCGAAGTCCCAAAATAGGTCAAACATGACCAAGGATCTTCAAAAATTGGTCAAGGGCCAACATATGACAAAGGCACAAAACCCAAAAATAAACACTAATCATGGTAGGAAAATACATGAGAGGTGAGTTTACAAACTAGATCTAGTTGAATAGATATTACTAGTTTACAAATCATAAAGGCAATAATCACAAAGGGAATCCAAAGGATAAGTAACCAAACACTTAGCCCATTCAACACTCAGAGATTCTAGAGATAAAAACCTAGCAAGGCAATATTTGAGTAGAGAGGTAAGGTTTGTAATAAGGTTGAATGTGAATATGGTTATCTTTTTTATAATAAATTATTTATAACATGAAAAATTGTACAATTTTACTATAAAAGACGAGGGGGGGTCATAAAGAACCTAAACTGCAGTAAGGGGTTTACAATAATCTCTAATCTAGTATTTTTTGTGGCAAAGGTGTATGTTCCAAAGAAGAGGTTAATAGAGGAGCCATGTATAGGCATAACCATTCCCATAGCCACAAAAACATTAAGACATGCATTCAAGATCTCAAGTGGAACAAATATTTATAGAAAGAAGATGGTAGATGGGTGAATCCATGAAGATGTGTCCCAATTTCTAGTGAAATGGAGTGATGAAATTTGTCATTTTACATAAAAAAAAATTAAATTGAATCCCTAGAAACTCATATAAGTCCTGTGAATTTTAATGTGTAGTAAAAAGAAATCTGTAGGGAATTGCGTTGTCTTTTTGACAATATTTTTTTCAAAAAATATTAATGTCATTTAATGTGTCAAATTTGTATTTAATTAGATGTCCTTGCATTTTTTTTGAAAAGTTAAAAAGTCACTTGTGTTCCCAACAACCACTGAATCAGTGTTCAATGCACAAACATGCACACACACACACACACACACACACACACACACACACACACACACACACACACACACACACACGTGAACGATCAACATAGATTGTAGTAGTGCCTATTTTTTTTTTTGGAAAATTATATTTTTTATTAATTTTCAAAGCCAAGAAATTAATATTTGAATTGATTTTTATACACCTTTGTGTTCAAATTTTTATTTTTTCCTCTTGTTTATGTAAAATGGAAAAAATGAAATACCCTTTTAAGAGGAAACATCCATGAAGTTCCCACAATGTTTTTATAATTTTTAGGTTGTGAAGTTTTTGAGATACATATTTTTTCTCTAGGGTCCTTCACTACTTGCGAGAAAAAAAATGTACAAGTTAAAAATACATAAAGACAACTCCTGGAGGTCCTTTCTTTTTAAAAGTCCTTCATTTATTATGGAGAAGTGTTTCATTGCTCTCGGGACCTTAGTGTGAGCATATAGAAGGAAGGATTATGTTTTTTGACTTTTACAGTGCTAGCTACAACACCTATGGGCCTTTAGCCCCTTTTTCCCATGAAATGAGGTATAATATCTTCTTGGGGTCAATGAACCCATAAACCCAAAAGGTGAGGAAACAGAGGGGGAGAGGTGTGAGAAGGTTCAAGCATGAATGGGAATGGTATGATGACCTCTCAAGGAGACTAGTAGCAACCCTTTTCCTGAGAGTCACCCACTTACTAGAAAACCATGTCAACTACCAAGGTGAAATAAGGAAAAAGGTATAATTTCCAAGCAAATGCTCCATAATAAAGAAAGGACCCTTTGCAACATGCTCAATGATTCAATTGTTACTCACATTTTTGTAACAATTTCCTCAATGTAATAAAATTCCGACTGAATATTGGTTTTCATGTTTGGATTTCCAAGGTATTCTATGTGTTGACTATGGTTGAATGATTTTGTGATTGTTATACTGGTTGTTTATTTTAGTTTGGGGCATTTGTGTGTAAAAGAGAAATGTATAGAGCCCATATTCATAATATATATTCTTTGCAATTGAATTGATTTACATGTAACAATTTGATGTCATTATTGATTGAGTCAATGCGAAGTTACATGTTAATACCATAGCAATTCTCCAATACTCTATTAGTTGGTAAGCTAGATTAAATGTTCAAAACATCCATATCATTATCTGATTTGTGAAATTGCTTGGGAAAATAAATGTTTATATTTTCATTATGTTGGATGATGGTTTTCTTGATTGAACATTGTGTGGTTGTGAGGTATCTACCTACAACCACCCATTCACATGTTTGATTTACTCACTCAATCGATTCAATAGT
>WSFP011176643.1:0-74707 GCA_009831015.1 Picea engelmannii
ATTTAACATAACATCATCATAAATTATTATGAAATTGCATTTAACATAACATCATCAAATTGTTTCACATGGAATATAACACCATTAAAAACATAAACATAAAATCTTAACATATTACCTTGATATAGCAACGTGCACACAATTTCAATTTTGAAAATCACCAGATAAGAGGTCTCAATTCCACATAGATCGAATCATTGTACAAAAACAAATGACCAAACACTAAGTAGTATGCATGTAATGATGCCAAGATAGATATAGCCTATCGGAAAAGGAAAAAAGGAGTTACTAATGGTTGTTGTAAAAATAATAATAAAAGTTATGGATTGCAAAATTTGAAATAATTATGGTTATTAATATAATGAGATAATAAATATTACTGAATTATTTTGGATTTGTTTTTTTAAATAACAACTACTAATGTTTTCTAAAATGAAATAAAACAGAGCTTGTGAGAGGTCGGTCACACCCATGTTTATTCTTATAATCAAGATTCACGAAGACATTAAAAACACATGTGGGAAGGTATTTAAATGTGAATTCTCAAAAAACAAATATAATGAGAAAATAACTGTGCAAGAAGTTGTTTTCTAGCTTCATCCAAAGAAGAAAATTTCCATCATTGCAATTGCAATTTAATATTAATCAGTATTACCTCTGTGGATAATTGCATGGAAGTTTTGGGAAGTGTTTTTGAATCCTTGATCTTTTCTTCCTTCTCAACCTTTACTTTTCTGTGGATAGTTGCATGCAGGTTTTGGGCAGTGTTTCTGAATCCTTGATCTTTTCTTCCCTCCCAACCTTCACTTTTCAACCTACAGGATGTGATATGGTCCAATTGCCAAAGAATCCTAGTGGCTTGTAAGTTGTGAGCACGCACATGTTGCTCATCCTGTGCTATAATATTTGTAGCTTATGCAATGTGTTATGCATGCAACTTGTAAGTTGCAACCTCCATCTACTCGAAAATTTGTAACATGTACTATGCATGGCATTTGCTATAGAATGTATAACTTGTGTTATGTATGCTTTACACACAAATCAACATTTAAATTTAGGAAATTGTTATTATATTATATTATATATTATATTATAATACATATTGTTATTATATATATATATATATATATATATATATATATATATATATATACTGGAAATGTTTTGATTTTCTCATCAAATTGATGATTTCAAAAATTAAGTGAACGCTATTAATGAATTGTAAATTTAAAAGTTGTTGGTATTTGACAATTAAAAATGGAAAAAACGGGTAAATACCCTTTTTATATTCCCAATGTCATCCACTTGTGTGCCAATGGCAACAAATGTCCATCCTACTATGCAAGATCTGTGGCAGGTGGATTATAGGGCGTTGGATCTGAATTGTTGTAAGATCTGACGACTTATATTCCACCTGCCACAACATTGAATGTTTCCTAGTAGGATGGATATTGCTAGTGGTGTCCAATATATTGTAAAAACTTTATTAAATCATGATATATTGTTGATTTGACAATTTAGAATCTTGCATTTTTAATCAATTTATATATAGAGTTTTGACGTGAACTTAAACTTGTATATAGAGGTTTGTGTATTTAATCAATTAAATACCAACAACAACCACATTACTAATATTAATGTGTCCATTTAGCACATATTATAGAGAAAAAACATTATTAATGTGTTGGACTTGGTTGTTGTAACCATGAAAGCATGCATAAAAATATTAATATAAATAAATATTATACTATAATATTATATTATATTAACTTATAGTAATGTTTGTATTAATTTATATTAATATAATGTATGTATTAACTTATATTAACAAAGTTTATACAAAATTTATTAATAATCAACAAAGATATATTAATATTAATTGTGATATTATTTTTTATTAATATTTTAATTGTGATTATAGTTTACTAATAATATTATTCTAAAATTCGTATTAATAATATAAAATTATAATGTTATAGTTATAAGGTTATGTTGGATTAGGGCATTCCTTAATGATTATTTAGGTTTGCAACATTCATACTATCTAGTTAATATTGTGTATTAATATTATAATTGTTATAGTTCACTAAATAATATTATTAATAATATAAAATTATAATATTACATCTGAATCAAATATATCCATATTATAAAGAATCAAATGTATTATATTAACACTTTCTTGTGATACTTATAATGAATATTTCAAAGTTTAAACAACATAGTAACTTTTGTAGACTTCACATTCATCAAGTGTTTCGTGTGATTGCAACATTTTAGTTCGCTTATTTTGGATTACGAGGTTCAAGCATGGTTATGTCACATTGCGACATTCATCTTAGCTAAGTTTATTTCAAATTTTTTGGCTTCTTAATTTGGTTATTTCATATTGTGACATTCATCTTGCTGCATTAATGACCATGTCACATTGGGGCATTCATCAAATGTGATGTCGCATTGCAATATTCAGTAAGGTTTTTTTCACATTGTGGCTTTAATGAAATGTGATGTTACATTGTGAAATTCATTACAGGTTTTTTCACATTGCAATGTTCATCAAGTGTTGTGTTGGGCTTTGACATTCTTAAATGGTTATCTGAGACTGTGGCTTTCATTTTGGCTTACTTAATGTAAAATTGTTGTGTTGCTTAATGATTATTTCTAATTGAGACATTCACATTCCCATGTTAATGGTAATGTAACAGTGCAACATTCATCAAATGTCAAGACATGTTCATTAGGGATTTCATCTCAATGTGACATTTATTCAAGGTTTTGTCACGTTGCAATGTTCATCAACAATTTTGTCAGGTTGTGACATTCTCCAATGGTTATGTCAGATTGAAACATTCATTTTGGCTTACTTTATAATATGGATATGTTTTATATGGTTATGTCACATTGTGACATCCGTTAAGGGTTTTTTTGCATTGAAATGTTCATCAAGGGTTATGTTGGGCTATGACATTATTCAATGGTTATGCGAAATTGTAAGGGTTTTGTCACAATGCAACATTCATCAACAATTTTGTTAGGTTGTGACATTATTCAATGGTTGTCATATTGTAAAATTCATTTTTTCTTATATTATAATATGGATATGTTTGATATGGTTAAGTCACATTGTGACATTCATTAAGGTTTTTGTCACATTGAAATGTTCATCAAGGGTTACGTTGGAATGTGACATTGCTCAATGGTTATTGCAAATTATGAATTTCATTTTGGCTTAATTTATGTGACATTGTTGTGTTTCTTAATGGTTATTTTGGATAGAGAAATTCATATTAAGGGTTTCATCACAATGTGCCATTAATCAAATGCGATGTCACATTATGACATTTATTAAGGGTTTTGTCGCATTGTAATGTTCATCAAGTTTTTCTTGGGTTGTCTAATTCTTCAATGGTTATGTCATATTGTAACATTCATTTTGGCTTATTTTATAATATGGATATGTTTGACTATGATGTTCTCAATGATTATGTGACATTGAGACATCCAAGTTGGTTGACTTGTGTCAACTTCCTATGTTCATGAATGGTTATGTCACATTATGATGTAGATCAAATGTGATGTCACAATGTGACATTAATAAATGAATATGTCACATTGAAAAATTCATTGAGGGTTATGTTGGATTGAAACATTCATTGAGGGTTATGTGGGATTGGAACATTCCTTTATGGTTATATTTGATTGCAACACTCATATTTTCATGTTAACAACTATGTCACATTACAAGGTTCATCAAATGTCATGACACATCGTGATGTTCATTAAGGGTTTTGTCACATTTGAGATTAATGAAATGTGATGTCACATTTTGATATTCATAAATTATTTTGTCACACTCTTACATTCATCAAGAGATATATTGGATTGTGAAATTCCTTAATCGTTTTTTTGGATTGCAACATTCATCTTGCCACGATAACAACCATGTCATATTGTCGCATTCATCAAATGTCATATCACATTGTCATGTTCATTTAGGGATTTGTCACATTGTTGGGTTCTGACATTCATCTTAATGGATTCATCACATTGTGCCATTAATCAACCATGACATCATATTGTGACATTTATTAAGGGTTTTGCCACATTGCAACATTCATCTAGTTGTGTTAAAGGCTATGTCACATTGTGATGTTCATCAAATTTCATGTCACAATGCAATGTTCATTGAGGGTTTTGTCGCATCGTGACATTAATGTAATGTGATGTCACATTGTGACATTCATAAAGGATTATGTCACATTGCGAAATTCATAGAGGGTTATGTTGGATTGAGACATTCCTTAATAGTTATTTCAGATTGTGACATTCCTTATTGGTAATTTTGAATTGTGAAATCCATCTTGCTACATTAACGTCCATGTCATATTGTGGTGTTCATCAAACGTCATGCCACATTTCGATGTTCATTAGGGGTTTTTTCCCATTGTGCCATTAATGAAATGTGATGTCACACCATCACATTCATTAAGGTATTTGTTCCATTCCAATGTACATATATTGGGTTGTGATATTATTCAATGGTTATGTCAGATTGTGACTTTCATTTTGGGTTACTTTATGTGAATTTTTTTTGTTTCTTAATGTTTATATCGATACATTCATATTGAAACATTAATGTCTATGTAAGATTGTGGCATTGCTAAAAGGTCATATCACATTGTGATGTTCATTAAATATTTTGGTCAATTGCAACATTCATCAAGGGTTTTGTTGCATTCTGACATTCTTCAAATGTGACATTCATTAAGGTTTTTGTGACATTGCAACATACATCAAGGGTTATGTTGTGTTGTTGTAATGTACCCCAAATTTCCCAAATAAAAAAAAATGTTAGGGGACATTAAAGTCCCTTGAATATCCAACATTGTTTGTGACACATAGATAATCCATTAAATATATCTTATTCCTTTATTGTATGCATATCAATTTTACTTCTTTTTCATTATCCCTCTTAAAGTCCGAAGGAGATTTAAATTCCACTTGTATCTTATTGTTATATTTCATTATAACATCATTATTGGATAATAAATCACACACTTATTTGTATTGAACAACTTTGTGACCATGACCGTCATAGCCATTAAAATAACCACCAGGTCTATGTCAAGACATTGTATCCACATTAAATTACGTAATAGACTACGTTATCCAAGGTATCAGTGCTCTAAAATCATGAACACAAGATCAACACATATAGACATAGTGTTGAGCTAAGAATCATAAGCCCTAAGCACTAGGATTTAAGTTTACCCCTAAAACATATTGCTTTATCATAGTGTAGGGAAATGTACCTTTACATAACATTAGTAACCCTACCCAACTATTAACATCGTTTTCTCATTCTAGGGTTAGCGCTAGGATTAAACATAACCTAACATTTAAGTGGTTCAAAAATCTTTTTATGGTGGATGACAGGTCGGGTCTGAGCCTAATCTGTGATATCCTATAGACATTTACTCCTGGCTTGGTACATTAATGGTGAAGTCTGTCTCGTACCTTCTAGAATTGACACTTAGGCAGAAATGACCAATGTATTCTCGCCACCTCCCTTGAATTTACATGGCAGTGGTATGGGGCGTACCATCCTCTATTACTCTTCTAGCGAGGACCTCGAGGTAACACTTGTTCTTCGTTCATGCTCCTTTAGTATGTAACACAAAACTTCCCCTGCGATGTATACAACCGATGATTTGGTAAAGATCGGCTCTGGTGAGTGATGGAAGGAGGTAATGCACATCCGAGGTTCTCTATGCATACGGGTGAGTAAATATTTTTTGCTTCTGTTCTTTATGAGAAGTATTCCGTAAATTGTATTCTATGTCTGGTGCAATGTAAATGATTGACAGGTTCAATGTAAATAATCGAGAGGTTCCATGTAACATACTTCATGTTGCTCTTCTATGTTTGAGGGTTTACAATGTATGACAGTTGGGCCTCCATATGCATTTTCCTCCTGAGATTCTACTATGTTTATGGGTCCCTTTGTAAGTTGGGTGAAAACCTTTAGATTTAACACTCAGGTTTGAGGGTTATTGTGGTTTCCTCTTCATTCACTATTAGTCTTCAAGAATATAGTTGTTTGCGGTCCCTTCCCAGTTAGACCATGGCTCGAATCATTAATATAAAATTAAACCCTCTGATTTTCTCGTTTTCTTTTATTCACCATTCCTATCACTAGTATTCTACACTCTGGAAGTCATCCAAATATCTCAAACCTTACTACGTTGGTTGATGTTATTTAGACTTGGTTGTTTAAAACTTTGTAGGAAAATTTCATAACTTACATTCTATATATATATAGTAATATTAACAGGATCTTATTCATCTAGAAACACATTTGTTTGTATCCTCTGGTTATAAAGAATTTCCTCTACCAGGAAGAATTGTGGTTTGTTCCCATGAAGACCTCAACAACATCCTTCACTTGATCTCTCGTCTAATACAATTATAATATTAAGTCCTTTAAAAAAGTCCTTACCTGTGTTGACCACTCTGCACTAGCAAAAGAGAGGGTATCCTTGTATAATCATCTCTTGAATGTATGCAGAATGAAATTCATAGGGTTTGAACACATTTTTGCACAGTTAGACTTTAACCTACAAATTTGGTTCTTACTATAAATTTCTATGCACTCATACTTTCATATTTTACTTTTCTGTAAATTTCTACGATCCCTCTATTGTGGGTATACTCGGGTCGCATCTTGTGAACCTCTAAGAATTCTTATTAGTTTAATAATTATTCACTATGATCATTACCCCAAATAGAAAATTCCAACTGTGTGATTACGAGGAATTAGATGATAATTTTGTTTAATCGTCGACCTTGCCACAATTGACTCCTTTCATTTATTTGGTTCTCTACACAAGGTTTGGAGAATTATATTTATGTTATTCCTCTTTTATCACTCTATGCACAGTTTATTTTGATGATAATTGGTTTCACTTCTTTTCTTATTGTCTCTTCCTCTATTTTACAAATGAAAAGTTCTATGCATGAATATATGAAATTAATGATAGGACCTTTCTGTTTTGCGAGGGTACCCATCAGTTGGTTTTGGGTCCACTCCTCCTCCTCTTGGATAGGGGACATATTTTCTCACAAGGGACCAAAAGCAATCATCTTTTCATTGAGACTGAAGCTAAGTTTTGTCCTAGGCTTGTTCTTATTGTTTGATTTCCATAGAAATAAAATGATAGCACAGTTACTAAACCCTTGTTTTACATCTTTTGCAGTTTGTGCAAGTTGGTGTAATCGAATGAAGGAGGTGTATTACATCGAAAGGTATTCGAGTTCCATGTCCTTCCTTGACTGATCTATGCATGCATTAATCTTCAGCTACATACTGAAACTTCTAGAGACTTTCCTAGTGTTTTGTTTACAACACAGAAGAATGTCAAGTTCTTGATCTATGATACTCCAACTTTAAAGTTTGAACAATATTCATTTGAATGCAATGGTTAATTTTGCAATACACTTTGTAGTCTACTCAATCACTATCTTTCTATGGTAATAAATAATATAAAGAATATATTCAGACTGTTATTATTTCTACCTATTATTTGCATGTTATCAAATTGATAAGAACACCATCTAAGTTTATTCCTTATTGCAATATTTCTCTACAATGTTTTGTTATGTACAAATTTGAATAGTAATCCAAATGCATAATATCAAAGGCCAATAGGCATATAAACATAGATCTAATATGTTTTTGTATGAGAATCTATATATTTATATAGATATGTATATATTTAAAGATATGTGTACAAACATCATATTTCAATAAGCAACATTTCCAGTATCATTCAACTATGATCAGCCATAGTAAAATATGATTGTACAGTGCCTTAATAATTGATTTAATTATGTATACAAAATTAACACATTCCTAACAATTAACATAACCATAAATATAACATTGACAAAGGGATGCAAGCTAAGATACATATATGAAACTTGATAATGGAATACAAATGGAACAACCATGTTCCACTCAACCATAGAACATAACAACCAAGTTCACTTGTCCTGCTCACCCCCTAGCCTAACCATGAGTCCATAAGGGAAAACTGAATGATCCTCCTGTTATAACCCTAAATTTCTCTACATATGCATACCTGGCATTTGGCCCTCTTACTTGCATTTTTTGCCAAGCCATCACTGAGTTGTTCTTCTTAAAAACTCATTTTTTGAAGATGTATGTGCCCTACACCAATAATGCTCACATACATACACTTGTTGTTCCATTACATCCCACATACGTATGTATGTTGCACCACTACATCCCGCGTATACTTGCATAGTTGCAAAAAATAAAAAGTTGCAAGGATTTCGTTGAGATTACGAGCTATTGGGTAGTTTCCCAACTAATCCACTGCCTATAGCCCATCACCTAACCGAACAACCATCCTTTTTTCATATAAAAGGAGGTGTTGGGGTCTCATTCCACATATAGACATAAGAATAGTGAAACTCTACTTGTTTCACATCCCGTCCTTTCCCCAATCATTTGCATCCCCTTTTGTGAGAATTGCCTCAAAATTCCCCAATTTGCCTTTTTTCCTCCATCAAAAACCCATCATACTTCCCAAGAAGAAGGTTGAGAGGAGAAGCCATATGAAGGTGCACTTGGATATTGGTTAAGAGGAGCCCAGGCCAGGTTCATGGAGAAGTAGACATCTTTGGTTGTAAGTGATCATTGTATTATCAATAAAATAAGTACTTTTCTTGTCCCAAAACATGATGCGTTGAATGTTTGCATTTGATTTATGTTTTATTCTAACATCTAACCCTTGATTTGTATATGAATTTCATGTTTGTATTTTTATTTTTATCTATCTTTGAATGTAGGCCAACCTTGAGAGGAGGTTTGCAGTCAACGAAGCTATCAAGCGTGAGAGGATCATCACCGGACACAGAGTAGAGGTACATTTACCCGATCCTTCTCATTTTTATTTTCATGTATGAGTCTGGGATATGTTTGGGGTAGTTAGAGAAGTAGGATACTTTTAAACGGTTATTGATTTGCCTACATTGTAAACCTTAGTGTAGCCACAGGGGGTGTTTTCCCGCTAGCATAAATGGTGACCATACTGGAGAAACCTCTATGGTTTTAGGGGATTTTTTGGGTGTTTGATTGGTTTTATACCTTTTGAGTTTCTGTTGAGTCTGCTGAGTATTTTTAAGGGATTTTGGTCACCAGTTGGTGCCATACCAGTTCTCCCTGCCTTGTCAGTCAGCCTGTTTTTTTTTTTTTTTTCCAAGAAGTACAGAGGTGTACACAACCTGCTGTGGTTCAACACGTGTACATGTGTGCCCTGCTTTATAGACAACTCACATACATATGCAGGATGCTTAAGCATCAGTAGTGTACCTAGTTCAAGGGACTATTTTTTAGGAAGAGGCAGTCAACCTCTTCCCTGATTGAGGTCTTTACTTCTCAGGTTCTCTTGACAGAGTTCAGTACCTCTGTTTTTACAGTCAAAGTCTGGGTTAGATGCCAGTTTTCTTGTCTTTTTGAAGATTTCTTATGTTTACTTCCGAAAGGGTTTTAGGAAAGTATGTGAGTTGTTTATCAGCCTATTTGGTGTCTTTAGTGACTCCCTATGATCCGTAGTGGGCGAGATGTTAGTTTCATTCTTGTCTTGTATTTTTCTTTTTTCCCTTTCATTTGCTTTAAAGAAAAGAAGAAAAAGATTTGTTTCGAGTTTTTCTTGTTTGAAGCATTTTCAAATAAAAAAAAGATTTCCCTTTCTTAGTTTGGTAAAGTATTTGGAATTAGTTACCTTAATTGTTAGGAAAAAGAGTTCATTTTTTAAGCTCTTTATTGATTTATTAGAACATTAAGTAGCTCATAGTCGAACGAAAGTTCATTTTAGGTCTTCCTTTTAAAGATATTAAAAAAAGGTTAGTTATGAAAAAATTGGTTTAAAGCGTTAGTTGCAAATCTTTATTGTTAACTAGAAGTAATTTTGCTGCAATTTCGTTTATTCCTCCTCTTTTCGTCTCTCATACACATCATAAGTTTCACTGCCATATCCTTTGAGTTAAAACAATCCATTTAAAACAAACATAAATTTAAAATTAATTAGACTTTTATGTTTGTATGGTCAATCAACTAGTTTAGGCTAGAGCCTTGAATTAGGTTGGAGAGAAAACTCTTCAAGGATTATAAACAAACATTGGAGTCAGGTCTAGGGAGTGTAAAAAGTCCAATGACATGAAAGTTATCTGGGACCCCCCTCTAACACATGGGCTAAAAATGAGGTCATGTGAGGAAAGGTAGCAGAGATAACCCCTCCAAAGTCGGATCAAACTTAGTGGGGAATGCATATTGAGGATCTGTCGTGGTATACTGTCATTAGAATTTTCCTACGGAGCTTCATGGACCTCGAATCCATTTGAGATCCCCAGTTGTCTTTTGGACCACTTTCTTTCGATACCCTCGGTAGGTTTCAGACTTGTTATCCTACTCATTGCGGTCCACCTGATTGTCAACTATACCCGCCTGGTGAATGTTTACGAGCTAGAAACTTAGTTGCCTTTATTCTAGGGACTTACATAGGTGACTGTGGGGGTATACCATGGTACCTAGGGCAAACGTCAGGTCACACTTTTCAGAGTATACCGAGAGGGTGCTTCCATGTTTGAGTTGCACTTTCACCAGTAAGTTCCTCTAGTGTTGGTTGGCATAACTGTTCTTCCAACTAGATAGTGGTTTGATTGGTTTATATTGTAGGAACTTTTCTAGTGTGTGCTTGGTTTTAAACGTTAGTTAAATCCTTACTGTGTCATTGATATTTTCACAAAGTGGAAGATCAAGATCTTTGTCGGCCATGAAGGCTTCAGGGCCTTCCGTTGGTTGCATTAGAGCCACCACTGCCATCGTTACAGCAAAGACTTGACAAGCAAGTGTCATTTGAAGCGATCGGGCCACAAGAGACTATGCCCGAGCCATCTATGAGAGGATATTACTCGAATCTGGAGGAACCTACTATTTTGGAACTTGGAGCGGAAGGTCTTGAGCTGTTTAACCCTCCAATCACTAACTTGTTGATGCCAATCTTGGTACAATTTGTCCCTCCAAGGGTAACACCTTACGGGCATCAGATAGTCTTGCAAGAAGCTATGGAATAAAATGTTTCTACTTCGTGAGGGAGTCCACACACTCCCTCAACGACTACCACCACAGGGGTTGTTCCACCTCCTAAACCCCCTTTGTCGATCCTGGAAACAATGGTCTCGACCACCTCTACTTAGGGTAGTGGTCCGATACTGTCAGCGGCGATGACCACTGCCCCGTTTACGAAGAGTACAATAGGACCTTTGTTTTCATGCAGGATGCCCAGATTTGATACGAACTTCGTCCTTAGCTACTCCACCCTACAGACCATGGGTCTGGGGGCAGGGAGCTCAAATACCTGCTCCGTCATATACTTTCTCTGTCCCCCTTGCTCAGCGGTGCTTTTCAGCCACTCGTCAGCTGAACACGAACTACATCTTGTTTGGAGAAGGGATTCTAGGACCTTATTCTTACACCACGCAAGTGGGATCAATGTCATTCTCTTTGTTCGATGCATTTGGTAATAACACTTTTTCGTTAGTTGTCATCTCGACCGTGGGAAACCCTGGTTTTGGACAATAGAATCCTGTGCAGGGTACTATTCCTACACAGGGGGAAAGTACATGATTTTTCTCCTCACAAGAACTTTGGTATCCTTGGTAGGGATTAGTTCCCTCGTCAGGGATTTTGACCAGAGGCAACCCCTTCCATGGTCAATGGAAAATCGGGAAAGTATTAGTACCTACGCACATCGCATCGCCAGGGGGACACCCCTTCCAGAATATTTGGAATACAATGCATGGAGAAATCCCCACCCAACCATCGACATCCAATTACAGGAATCAAACGGTGATTCCCCAACAAATGCAGTTTCCGTATGCTAGTCAAGGCCATGGTGTCTACCAAAACCCTTTCCAGCAACCCAACTTTTCCTGGAAATCTGGTGCCAACCAAACTCTAGGGTCCCTTTTTCTTATACATAGTACCCAACCCAAACTACAATTTTTGGCAACATTACACTTGCCAAACTTGTCAAGATTTCTTAATGACCCAATTTTTCATGATCTACGTTGGCCCCCCTTGCCGATTAAGTTTTCCTCAGACATTATGAAGTTTGAAGGAAATATTGGCGAAGATCCAGGTGATCACGTGACAACTTTTCACCTATGGTGCTCGTCAAACTCGTTGTGAGATGACTTCGTATAGTTGCGCCTATTTCAATGCACTCTTATTAGGGGTGCTAAAAAATGTTACATCGAACTTGACTGCTCAAGATATTCTTACTTTAGCAATTTGGCGATGGTTTTCCTAAACCATTTCCAATTACCCGTGAGATATGATGCTGACACCGAATCGATGGCCAACTTTGAGCAGACTAAGGCTGATCATATCTAGGATCAAATCCGAGAATGGTAGTGTCAGAAGAGTTTGATCAAGGTACAGTTCCCTCTGTCTTTTCTCTTGGAGTGGTTCCTAAAGTCTTTGGTACCTCAGTTATCCAAGGACGTTGCAACTTCGGGAGTGTTTTCAGAGGAGGAGACGATAATGAGAGCACAACATATCGAACTGATATACTCTCAGTATGGATTACTCTATGATATTTTTCTAGATGCGCCACGGTTCATCCTTGACAAGGCCAGACAAAATCTTGGACCACATGAAGATGGTATATTTGGTTCAACACAAGTAAATTCCACTGATCAGCTTTCAAATCAATTGCAACAATTGTCGATACAATAGACAGTGTCCAACCAAACCTCTGGTCCATATGCTCCCCTTGCCCAAACTTCGGATGTACACAATGTGCAGTTGATGAACCCAAAGGCCAACCAACAGCTAGATGGAAAGAAGAAACAATGAAACAAGAAGGGTAAGGGGGATAAGAAACCCAACAACAATGCTGGTGAGGGAAACACAAAGAAGAGAAAGTTGAAGTATTTGTGTAACCTTTTCATGGAGGACCATCCGACTCACCTGTGCGCTCGACTTGCAGAGGCCTAGAAGTTATTGGTGCAGCAACATCCTTTTGTGTTAACGAACCCATTTCCACATGGGAAGAATATGACTCAAGCCTCTTCGAGCGCGAATGGGGGTAGTAAGGGAACCCACGCATCGTCTAGTAATCCCTCAGTCGTGAATGTTTATATGATGAAAGGTGACGCTTATATAGTGACCAGGGCACATGATTACAGGATGTCAGAATCTTCCAAAAAGGGTAAAGAAGCCACAAACCCACCCGTTCCTCTCTAGATTGAAAGGACAATGGGTGAAACAATGACACACATCCCGAAAGGGGCATTCAAGAAATATTCTCATAATCTGAACATGAGGGATACCCATAACTACTCTGTGGTGGATGATTTGTCACAAACCCCTTACACGATGTCCACTTTGGAGGTCCTCCAAAGCTTCCCTTCACAGAGAATGGCTTTGTTATCCGCTTTGGGATCTAGAGAGACTTTTAATATGGGAATGATCATTCTCGATACGACTGACTTGAAACCTCATCTCCCTTACCATGTTGCATTTCAAATAGTAGTGGCTTACACCATGAAACATTTTACCCATAATATTTTTCGTACAGTGGTTGATGAGGGCAACTCAACTTGCATGATTTCATTGGCATGTTGGAAGTCCATTGGCCAACCCATTTTGTCTTTGTCACCTACCTTGTTTACTTCTTTCGACGGTCATTCTTTCAAACCACATGGAATCATCCCTTCTTTCCCCATGCAGTTAGGAGGAAAGACCGTGTGCATCGAATTTGAAGTGGTTGGTGTGTCTCTCGGGTTGTTGGCCCTTGATCAAGTTTTGGGAGATCCTTAGTCAAGTTGACCCATTTTGGGACTTCAATAGCCTATGGAAGACAGAGCGCAAGATGAAGCAGAGATCACGAGATCTTGACCCCTTTTTGGTTCCTTTTTTGGATTTGGGATTATGTAACGGGAATGGGATGTCGACCTATGGGTTTACCCATGTTTAGGCCTATTTTGTATGTATAAATAAAAGGTTAGGCAATGTAAGAATTAGTCGAATAGTGCGCAAGTGTTGTGCAAGTTGGATAAGTGCTAAGAGTGGGATCTGTGTGATCAAGAAGTGTAAGTCTTTGTGCATACCGTGTGAGACTTGCAGAGCCAAGTGCAAGTCATTGTAAGAGACTTTGGAGGGATTTGTTCTGTAACGCAGGGAAGGAGGATCTAGTGAGCTGCGCAAATCTCCAATCTTATGAAAATTAAGGGTTTTTGGCTTTGTGCATGTAGATGACTGATTGAAGCTAATAGAGAAGAAGAGTTGGTGGACGTAGCCCCAGGGTGGGGGTGAACCACGTAAATACAATGTTATTCTACTCTGTGCGATGTTCTGATGTGATATTTGATAAGTGTTTTGATATAGATAGATTGATCTTCTTATGATTTGTGCTTATGATGAATCTGGATGCTATATATTACATCTGTGAACTTTCTTAATGCTTGAATCTGCTAGATCTGATCTAATTCATTTTCTAAGTGCTTATATACATTAGATCAGGGTGGATGTTGCGATGCTCTTTTTTCTCTGCGGAGTAGTTATTAGTTATCTAATGATGAACTAATGGTGTTAAGTTCTCTATTAAGTGTTATAATCACAGATCCGTGTCCCAGCTAAGGTTGTAGACACCTGAGTCTTGCAACCACCGCTGCCTCTACCTCAGGTGATATTTCATCTGCTTCACACGTGTTGCTGAAAGGGACGCTAGTTAGGGTTTTGTTGGCGTGTTGTTGTAGCGTTGAACCCTGGGTCTGCCCCTATGATAAAAAATGGTTCTGTTGACGGGACCTGAAACTGTGATTGTTGGGAACTGAGGAAGAAGAATCTTTTTGCAAAGATCTGACCTGAAATTGTGAAATCTCTGTGTGTAGATCTGTTTCCCTAGTGCGTAGTATTCTACTTGATTTATAAATATTTGTGCTCTGAGAAAGGTAAAAGTGAGACTTTTTGAGGTAAGATCTGAAAGCTCTGTGCTCTGATAAAAGTAAGAATATTGAAAAGTTGTATATCTGAAAGCTTTGTGCTCTATAGAAGTAATATTAGTGGAAATGTTTTTTTTAAAAGTATGAATCTAGGTATGTTTGATAGATTTTGTCCTATCTTGAAAACTAGGGATTAATAGATGAAATAAGATTTGATATGAATAGATCTGATAAAAAATAGTGAAAAATATGTTATACCTATGCATAGAAGGAATGTTTGGACTAATAAGTGTATGCAGGATCCTAGAAAGAAATGTTTGCAAGCTAGCTACCATGATCCTAGTGCGCAGTACATAAAAGGCAGGAGATCATTTAAAATAAAGAGAGTATTAACCCTCTTTTACAGTTGCAGAAGACCAGGGCATCTTGCTAAGGAATTCCTTGGGTGAAGACCTAGTTGTCTTTGTTGTAAAGCTATGGACCATGAAGTTTTGTATAGCCCTAGAATGATTTCTAAGGTTGAAAAAATGAACATGAGACAAAAAAACCCTAAGGCAGATCCAGAAACCAAGATTATGAAAGAATCCCAGGAAGAATAAAAGAAAGTATTTCTACAGACAAGAGAAACCCTGAATGCTCATCGACATGTCAGATTATCAAGGATCTTCAACAAAAAAGAATGCCTTGAAGAAAGAATAGGAGATTTTGACATTGATTGTTTTCTAGATGAGGAAACACGGGTGAATATCATGATAGAGAGAACGTGGGAAGCTATAGGGAAGCCTGCTATGATTCCTACACTAGGAGGAATATGACTATTCAAAGGAAAGTTGATAAACCTATGTGGAAAGTTCACCCGGATACCTATGAATTCCAATGGAACTTCGACAGAGGAAGATTTTGGGATTGTTAAATTCAATGAGAATAATGCCCCATTTACCATGCTACTAGGAAAACCTTTCATTGAAAGAGATCAGGCCAGGAGGAAAGAAGAAGAAGAAGTTTTAGAAGAACAGAAGCAAGAGTTAAAATAATTCATGACTAGAAGGATCACACACTTGATTGAAGAACAAAATAACAGAATAACAGACCAAAGCTATTTAAAACCAGAAACCCGGATGTCAAAGTTGCAAGAACACTAGAGGAATCACTGAAGATTGAAGTACCTATTCCAGATGAAGAAGAAGGGTTACCCTTGAATCTTAGGAAGGAATCTCAACAACACGAAGTAACTATGCCAAAAGAAGCTAAGGATCAGAATGGAAACAGGCACACCGAGATGAAACTCACCAGGAAGAAGGCTAGAAATCTAAGTAAAAAGAGAGCTAAGATTGACAAGTTGCAGAAGGGTCTAGAGGGGACCTTGCAGAAGGAAAATTTGCAAAATTGGAGCTTCGTCAGGATATCATAACAATGATGCATGGCACTTCTCCATATCAAAGAAATATAGCCGTTGGGGCCATTATAACTGTTAGACCAACACTCCGAACAGGAAGAAAGACATTTATGGACAGACAACTCTCCATCTGATCATTGAGACCACACCATTATAGACAGAACTGAGTTAATGAAGGATTCATACCTGTTGTAAGAGACCCATTGTCGAGTTACCTATTTATCTCATCGCGCCACATACTGAGAACACTTTTGCCAACTGAGAGTTTGAGCCCACAAACTAAGTTGATTTTATACAGTGATCATCACAATATTGCTTTCTATCCTATTACAGTTTCTAAGTTATTCCCTGAAGCCGAGATTGTTAACCCTGAGTGTGTATGTCAGACGAGTTGAGCGCTGCTGAGAATATTGTTGAAGAAGCTCTGATTGACCTCATGATTGAGAGAGTCATTTTGATGTCTATAGGTGTACAAGCATCGTCGACAAGAGGACTAACAACCTCTCCATCCACTGCTCGGGGAGCCAGACCATCCTAGCCATCTGATGAAAATTGAACCAAGCACAGGGATGATCTAGCGAATGCTAAATTGATCTCGACCATATTACCCACCTATCTACCACCTCTAAGCATCACAATAAATCAAGAAAGTGTGCCCAGATATTTCGACTACACTTTGGTCACTGTTGATGTAGGAGCATCTCTCCAAGTCAGCCAACCAACCAGCCAGCCACATCGAGCGTGTGCATTCAAGATGAAGAGAGGCGCAATCCTCATTAAAATCTGAATTGAATGTAATTGAATTGCTTAGGCTGTTGAGCCATGAAGGCGTGCCTTTGTGCAGGCATTAGGTAGATCGGCCATTAATGTTTGTATGGCTGAGATCTAGATCCAGATGCTGGACTAGACAACCCATTCAATGCAATTGAATAGGGTAGGTAGGTTGGAGAGAAGAGCTCGAAGAGCCCCCTCATGTAAAATAGATTTCATATCCCATTATGGAGTAAGTTGAGGTAGTTGTAGAGAATCTGCACGTAGAGAGCAGAAGAGAAGAGACGAGACCTTGTTACAGGCCGTGCTCAGGAACACATTGTAAATACAGGCATTTTCCATATTTAATACAAAGAGCAGTTTTTCCTGCATTATTCTATGTTGAATGGATGTCTGTGAGTGTTATTTATATGTTGTGAATGTATTCTAGGCATTTGCAGGTTGTTTTGATTTCAGGTGAAGGTCTTTGAGGCTTCACACCAGGAGGGTGTGACAGAACACTGCGGGTTCTGATAGCAGTGCACAAGGTTTCACTTCTGAATTCTGTGGGTTCATACAAAGACATGTTGCGGCACAAGAACTGGAGTCAACAACTCAAAGGAATACCTCAAGGTTGTTGAACACCTTGGAGGCAAGGCTGTGTATGAGAGACACAGTTGCAGACAAAAGCTCTGAGGAGTTCT
Organism: Picea engelmannii; assembly: GCA_009831015.1. Classification (NCBI taxonomy): domain Eukaryota; kingdom Viridiplantae; phylum Streptophyta; class Pinopsida; order Pinales; family Pinaceae; genus Picea; species Picea engelmannii. Next base: position 17,887 of record WSFP011176643.1, read on the forward strand.
GTAAAGCTCTGCCAAGTGGGCATTGAGTACAGGCACAAGGTGCAGTTGGAGGAACTCTATTGTGAGTTCAGACAGGAACCAGAATCACTGAGGATTCTGAGAGCTCTGCTAGGTGGGAATTAAGAAGGTGCAAGGAGTGCACAGGGGAAGAAATCTGCTGTGAGTTAAGAAGAAAAAAAATCATGGAGGATTCTGAGAGCTCTGCCAGGTGGGCATCGAGCGAGTGCATAGGTGCACAGGAGAATAATACAGGACTACTGGAAGTTCTGGAAGAAGACACTCTTCTAGGTGGGCTTCGAGTAAGTGTGCAGATAGGCACAAAAGAGAAGAAGAGAACTCTTTGAGTTCTGTGATTTGAAGAAGAATCCACTGAGGGATCTTCGCGGGGTTGGTGAATACCCAGAAGCACTTAGCAAGAGGTTGCTTGAGGCAGAGGATATCCAGGAGGGAATCCATATTTCTCTATCTGAGGGAGAAGGGAAGGAAGAAAAAAATCCCTTAGGGGTCTGAGTGGTTGAGAAGCTCACGAGACACAGCACTACGTGTGTGTAAGGACCCTGCAGATACGCAGTAGTTGGAGAATATTTCGAGGATTCGAAAGGAGCAAAGCTCAGGAGGGACAGTGCTTTTAGGCACAGAGCATAGATGCAAGGAGTGCAGAGGTTGAAGAACTCTTTGGAGGAGTTCAGATTTCCCAGAAGCTTAGGAGGAACAACGTCAAGGAGAACGCATGGCGAGAACTCAGGAAAAGGAGCTTGCAGAGAAGAAAGGAGAAAAGGTTGAGGCCTTTGGCTTTTGAAATTCTCCCAAGGTTGGGAAGAAAGTGTGCAAGCTCGGTAGGGAGAATAGTAGCCGTCAGATCGGCTAGAGAAGAAGATCTGGACCGTTGATTTCTACGTCCAGGGAGCACCAGAGCAAACATATAGAAGGGGGCGATCGATAGTCGTTGGATCTCATTCAGAAATCCCGTCAGCCGTTGGATCAGGTGAAGGCACACAGAGTTTAGCCTCTGGAGGAGCGCACAGGCAGAATGGATCTTGAACATCAGATCTTGGTCCAAATACCTGAGAGCCATCGGATCTATCAGGAGTTGCGTGGGAGTTAAACTCTCATAGGTAGAGGTAAAATCCCAACGAGAGAAGTAACAATCGGGATATCGAGACTTCATCGATTGGGAAATCGGGAGTCACGAGGACAAGAGATCGAGAATTTCCATAGGAAAAGTCCCGGGAATGATCTGGACCGCTCGTTAGTGGAGACACGTGGCAGAGATCGAGGCATCAGGATTCGGGATATCGACATTCCCGTGGACAGGAGATCGGGGAAGTCCATAGTGAAAACCTGGATATAATTTGAGCCATCCGTTTGGGGAGACAGGTGTCAGAAATCCGAAAAGAGTCGGTATATTGGCACTCAGGAAATTGAAGTTCCTAAGGTCGTGAAAGTCGGGACATCAGAAGTCTCGAAACCACGAGGAGGAATCAAGATCGTCCATCAGAGGAGGACGCGCGACAGCAATCAGAGCCATCGGGGAAAGTCCTGACAGGAAGTCGTCTATCGGTATTTGGGTCATCGGTATATCGGGAATCCTGGTGACAAGGTGTTTATGCATTTCGAAATCGCGAAGTCCAAAACCCCGACAAGGAGAAAAGTGCCATCATGGGGCCAGCTATTAGCATATCAGAGAAGGAAGAAAGCTCCTTTGTGTGGGGGCCAGTTGTCAGCCTATTGGGATTCGAAGGATCGGGAATACCGTGAGCCAATGCATTGCATCATTGAAAAGCTCGAAACCCCGATGAGTGGTAAGACTGCAGTCATGGGGATAATGGTCATATGAGCCAGGAGCCTAGCCAGGAGAGCTAGTGCGTAAACAGTGCATCGGGATTCAAGGAATCGTGAATCCTGAGGACATATGTATTTCGACATTGGAAATTCCGAAACCCCAATGAGGAGGTGATGGCTACGGTCATATAGGGGGAGGTCACGTGGACCATGAGATTAGCCGGAGGGCTAATTGAAGTTAGGGGCGCATTGGGAATTTCAAATCCAAAACCCCGAAAGGAGACAAGGTTGCGGTCTTGTGAGATAGTGGTCACATGGACCAGGAGCTTAGCCTGGAGGGCTAACGGGAGTTGGAGCACATCAAGATTTTGAAGTCTAAAACCCCGACAGAAGGAATATAAGGCTACGGTCTTATGGTAAGCGGTCATATGGACCAGGGCATAGCCAGGAGGGGCTAAGGCCGAAAGGATCTCATCGAAGATCGGGGATTCAAGAGGACAAGAACTCTTGACATCAGAAAATACGAAACCCTGAAACCCAATATTGAGTTGGGAAAGATCACGGTTAAGTGCGGAAAAACTATGCGGGTGAAGAAAGGACCTATGGATCAGGTTTTCAATAGAGATTCCAGCAGGGAATGAGAAGAGTTAATCCAGCTCATGAATGAGTGAATGAGATCGATCCTATGTGCAGGAGCACGACGGGGGTGTGGTCACGTCTTCGTGCCATCAACTGTGTACCTCCTGAAGGGGATACACGCAGTTTGAGAAGACCAAGATAAGATTGCAGCGTTGAAATTTAGCAACTTCAACCTCGAAGATTGCAAAGTTTCCAACATGCTCACCCCACATAAATACCTGACCCGGACTAAGGGGAAGAATTCAAAGATAATTCCCCAGTCGTGGACCCATAACCTCGCACAGTTCACCCTGCTCAATGTCATGAAGATTCCTCACTTCGGATGACAACAAGTGGTGAATTCATGTGTTAAGATACTGCTAACTTGTTACCATGGAGGTTATTTGTGGCTAAACCTTCATATAACAGTTGATGTGACAATGATCAACTAGATCACGGGGTTGAGTATTCAAGGACCCGATCCACATGAGTTTTACCTTGGAAAATCCATGGATCACACTCTAGCACACCGGATCAAGGACACTTATGGCAATGCCAAGAAGGGAATGCAAGGTTACAAATTATCTTCTATTCAGAGTGGCGCAGTGCACCTCACCCATCAGTTGATCGCAAGGAAGTTAGTACAGAAGAACCGACCTACCCAAGTGATCGGTTTTGTAGTCGACCTTGCAGGGAAGGGAACATAAGGACTTCATATGAACTGGGTGAAGTACCTGGTGAAACAATTAGAATTCGACTGTAGAGAATCCCAGGACCAAGGGTATGAATTTCATTTCAGCTGGCTATTTATCCCGATCGCTTTTATTGCCTGGGAGATTCCAGAAGGTGCGACCTTCCCGGACATCGAGCCTTTCGAACCATTGGTCGCGAAGTTCAATACATTGTGGTACTCAAGCGATATGAATAAACAGTGGCAGTCCAATGTTTTTTTTCATACCTATTACAACTAGTTGAAGAAAACCATCCAATCTGAGCCTCACATCACTCCAAACACTCTACACTGGTTCAGGCCCTTGATGAAGTTCAGGGCAGACTGACATTTTATTTACATCACAGTGCGTGCTGACGAACACAAGAAACATATTCAATCCTACTATAAGCTAACAGAGGAAGACTTGGAGGAGATCACCCAGGACTGGTCAGTGAACCTCTTCATTCCAGCAGACTCTGCAGAGATATCTGACATCGACAGCCTAGAAACTGCACAGGATACACCCGGACCTAGTAGGAAAAATAAGATTGAATAGGTTCAGGATTTAGACAGTGCATCTATGAAGACTGCTTCCATCTCACCAGAGTAAGGAGGTGATGGTGAATATTTGAATGAAAAAGAGGTCGAACAACAATAGGGTGATGAGGCTTATCCCATGAAGAAGAGGAAAGGATCACCTCCTAAACCTTCCTCCCATAAGAGATCGAAGGTCACCATGACCAAGATGCAGACCACCCTCACCTATGATGACTTTGAATTCCTCATAGCAGCTCTGAACGATTCTTCATTGGAAATAGCATAGAAACAAGAATCAAATCAAGAGGAGATGTATGATTGAATCGAGAATGAACTTCAAGGGGTACAGTAGGCCCTACAGTCCAGCCGTATAGTCTCCACTGCGCCAGGAGAACCAGAATTGGGAGATGATCTGTCTCAACTCCACTGCCTAGATGATACAGTCGAAGCTTGTCTTTGACAAGCACAAGAAGAAATAGAGAAAGCCACCCATACTTTGGCACAAGTATAGGGAGTCTTTGTAGAGAAACGCAGTGCTTTAGAACAGGAAAAACTTGCTCTCCAAGTGAAGTTTGATGAAGAAAAATCCCAGCTACATCAAGCAAAGGAACAGTTGCTCATGAAGCAACTTGAAGTAAGGAAGTGGTCAATAGAGAACTTCACTCTGTGACAGTCGTAGAATTAAAGACCGAAGAGTGAGTTCCACAACAAGTAGCACAACTTGAAGAAGTGATCTAGCAACTACAACAATGCATAGCATATTTGGAGCTATGCACAATACATGAGACCCCACAAGATGTAAGGGACCAAAGAGAAGCAACTGCCAGGAGCATAGTTGAACGAATCAAGGCTCTTACCCTAGAATGTAAGCAACTCACTGATCATAGTGCCCTGACATATGAGCGACTCGCTGAGAGTCCAAAATTGAGAGCACTAGAGTCATAGCTCCAAGAGGTGAACTACCAAGCCGAAAATATACAGGCACAATTGAAGTCTCTATCAGTTGTGGAAATAATGAAGCGCTCCTAAGATCAACGCATTACACACTAGAAAATCCTTACTATCCAGAGGAGAGTTATGGAGATAACCCAGAAACTCCAACCTGTGCAAGATAAGGCCTTTCAATTATTTATAGAGATAGAAGGCCAAGGAGTAGAGCTAGAGCAAGTTGTCACTACAATAGAACAATGTCTAGAGGGACCTATCAATTATGCATTCATCCATGAGTTTTCTAAAAAGGAGGTTGTCACACAACAACAAGTCGAAGCAACTCGAGCCAAGATCGAGGCATTCAAAGAAGAACTAGTTAGACCAAAGTGACTCAGGACGAGTCATAGGTGATTGTTGGGGGCTTGTTGGCCCTTGACCAAGTTTTGCAAGATCCTTTTTTAGGTTGACCTATTTTGGGACTTCGATAGCATGTCGAAGATGGAGCACAAGACAAAGCAGAGATCGTGGGATCTCAACCCCTTTTTGGGTCCTTTTTTGGATTTGGGAATATGTAATGCGAATGGAATGTCGGCCCATGGATTTACCCATGTTTAGGCCTATTTTGTATGTATAAATAGAAGGCTAGGCAATGTAAGAAGTAGTGGAATAGTGCACAAGTGTTGTGGAAGTTGGAGAAGTGCTAAGAGTGGGATCTGTGTGATCAATAAGTGTAAGGCTTTATGCATACTATGTGAGACTTGCAGAGCCAAGTGCAAGTCATTGTAAGAGACCGTGGAGGGATTTGTGCTATAATGCAAGGAAGGAGGATCTAGCGAGTTGCGCAGATATCCTAACTTATGAGGAGTAAGGGTTTTTGGCTCTGTGCATGTAGATGATTGATTGAAGCTAATAAAGAAGAAGAGTTGGTGGACATAGCCATAGAGTGGGGGTGAACCATGTAAATACTGTGTTATTCTACTCTGTGCGATGTTTTGATGTGTCTATGTTTTATTTTCTAAGTGCTTTGATATAGATATATAGATCTTCTTATGCTTTGTGCTTATGATGAATCTAGATGCTAGATCTGACATATGTGAACTTTCTTAGTGCTTGAATCTGCTAGATCTGATCTAATTCCTTTGCTAAGTGCTTATATACATTAGATCAGGGTGGATGTTGCAATGCTTTGTTTTCTCTGCGGAGTAGATATTGGTTAGATAATGATGAACTAACGGTTCTAAGTGCTCTATTAAGTGTTATAATCACATATCTATGTCCCAACTAAGGTTATAGACACCTGACTCCTACAACCACCCCTACCTCTACCTCGGGTGAGACTTCATCTGCTTCAAAGGTGTTGCCGAAAGGGCCGGTAGTTAGGGTTTTGTTGGTGCTCTTTTGGAGCGCTGAACCTTGGGTTTTCCCCTATGCCAACACGAGTACAAAATTCTATTAGGAAGGAGTTGGACCTATGCAATGCATGAAGTGGTTTTCATAATTGTTTGGGTCTTGTTGTTTCCACACGAGGGCCGAATCGTAACCATTGACAAGTTGTCCTTCTCCACGCCTGACCATTCATCGGGGGAATCCACGGTCTCTATGATTGATAAACCTCATCCCAATGTACTCAATGTGGGGGTTCATTTGTGCCCACCTTATATGGGTACTTTTGATTACCTAGCTCCTTCTCACGATGTCAAGTTTATATTGGTTGCCCCACCTTGCTGAAATTTTTCAAGTGTCGTCGTTTTGAACGACTTTCTTTAACAATCTGTGGACTCTTCCTTCCCCACCGTCCTTGATGGAAGGGACATGGCATCCTGGCATGGCCATTCCCTTGTCCACGACATAAGTTGTGTACAGTATTGTCCAGCAATCTTCGGCCATCCCTAATCCGACTCTCGCACATGAGTTAGATCTAGTTATTGATCCTATTTGGGCTCAAAGTTCCCTCGCCACTACCGATTCTTTAGAATTGGTCTTTCCCTCTAATGAGTCAATTATAGAGGCATTGACTGGTATGGATAGAACCTAGGATGATCTCCATCATAGATCTTATTTCCTCCCAGAGTTAATAAGAATAGAGGTAGGTGAATTAGTGTTGACTATGACTCCAGACAGATCTTGTCCTATTAATCCTCTAGCTACACACGCAATTTAAGCTGAGGGTAATATGGAAAATATCATTGAAACGATACCTATTGAAATCTCCAGGACCCCTGGCATTGTGGAGAATGTTTTTGTCGGAGCAGACTGCTCCCCCGAGGAGATTCAAATTTATACAGACTTATTTAAAGAATTCTGCAACGTTTTTTCCTGGTCTTATGAGGAAATGCCAGGCATCGATCCAAGAATTGTAGAACATGAGATAACGATTTATACTGACACTAAGACACTCTGAAAAAAGCCTCATCTAGTGAATCCTCAGAAAGTAGCAGCTATTAAGGGTGAAGTAGAGAAACTGCTTAAAGTCGCTTTCATCTACCCCATACAGTTGACGCAATGGGTGTCAAACCCTGTTCCAATTAACAAAAAAAGGGTATGATTCGCGTGTTCATGGACTTCCATGACTTGAATAAGGCCTATCCAAAGGATAATTTCCCCACCCCATTAATTGACCATATTGTCGATGAATGAGAAAGTTGTGAGGTCTTTTCATTCATGGATGATTTTTCAAGATATAACTAGATTCAGATCAAACTCGAAGACCAACATAAAACAACTTTTATCTATCCGTGGGTCACATTTTCCTAGCATAAGATACCTTTTGGCCTAAAGAATGTTGGAGCCACTTTTTAGAGGGCCATGTATTTTTCTTTCCACAACCTTAGATATATAGTCGAGGATTATCTTGATGATCTAGCTTCACACTCTCGCAAGAGATTTGATCATCCCACACACCTCTGACTAATCTTCGAACGATGTTGCTACTATCGGATTCACTTGAATCATAAAAATGAAGTTTTTGTGTGACATCGGGTTGTCTTTTAGGTTTCATAGTTTTGACAACAGGGATCATGTTTGATCCTCTTAGGGTTGAGGCGATATTTAAGCTGCCTCCCCCGTGCATAGTCCTTCAACTTCAAATATTACAGGGGAATGTGAACTTTCTATGTCATTTTATCGCAAACTATGCTGAGATCACCAAAGGTTTCATGCATTTATTGAAAAAGGGAGTCCCTTTCTGTTGGGATGAAGCTGCTAAATGCTCTTTCAAAGCATTGAAATGAGCCCTCACATCTGCCCCTCTACTCTGGCCTCCAAATTATAATAAATATTTCTTATTGTACTTGTTCATTGCGGAGTCGACCATTGGCATGGTATTGGTTCAAGAGGACGATCTGTTCGAAGAGAATGTGATTTATTACCTGATCCGAGGCTTGGTTGGGTCGTAACTCAACTACTCCCATGATGAGAATCTTGTGTTGGTAGTAGTGCATGTTGTCCAGTGGTTCTGTCATTATATTCTACTCCGCAAGACCACCATCATCATAATTTTGAATCGATTTCAATATGTCCTGACATGACGCATCATTGGCAGAAAGATCAGTAGATGGATTGTAATCCTCCAAGAATTTGACTTGGATTTTGTTTCTGCAAAATCCAAAAAGCCGCTGGTCTTTGCGGAACTTATTTCGGAACTTCCATTCAAATTGGGTTATGTTATGCCCAAAGAATCCCTTATTAAAAAAAATATTTTTCTGATCACATCTTTGGACCCCTGGTATGGAGATATACAAGTCTATCTCTAGACTTTGAAGTGCCCTGCTTCTACTTCTCGCGACTAGCATCAACGAATTCACCATCAGGCACAAAACTATATCATACTCGATGACACTTTTTATCGTTGAGGTGTAGATTGCATTCTTCGCTGGTTCCTTATACATGAGGAAGAAAAACTCGTTCTTAATGACTCGATCATGTGGTGGTCATTTTTCTAGGTTGCCAACATCCCAAAATATTCTACGAGCTGGTTACTTTTGGCCTACGTTAATGAAGGATTTTTTTGAGTCGATCAAGAAGTGCCACACATGTCATATCTTCTCTCGAAAGATGAGGGCACATCCTGCTGCCATGTTTCCCATCATTATTGTTGGTCCTTTCACCAAGTGGGGGATTGATTTTACTGCATGCCACCTGGATTCATCTAGGGGGCATCATTATATCATCGTAGTGGTAGACTACTTCACAATGTGGGTCGAGGCTATGCCAACGTTCAATAATGATGGTGAAACAACAACTCTCTTCATTTTTAACTAGATAGTAGTAAGGTTCGACATCCCGAAAGAGATTGTCACTGACCATGGCAGTCACTTCCAGGACAAAATGATGTCTGAGTTACCATCAAATCTTGGGTTGAGGTAAGAGAATTCATCACCCTACTACCCACAAGAAAATGGTCAGGTGGAAGCTGTGAACAAGTCCCTTAAGACTATTCTAAAGTGAACGATCAATCTTTCCTAGTAAAATTGTAATTTGATGTTGTACTCGGTGTTATGGACCTACCGAATGTCTGTAAAGAATGCCATTAGTTTCTCACCTTTTCAACTCATTTACGGGCTGGAAGCAGTCTTGCCTATAGAGTTCCATATCTTGTCTTTAAAGTTGGCAGTAGATTTATTGCCAAACACTTCACCACTTTAGGAATGCCTATTATATCTCAAGAAGATCAATGAGAAACATCGTGATGTAGCCTTGGCCAATGAGGCTCACAAGAAACGAGTCAAGTGTCAATATGATCAGTCTGTTCGTCCTCGGATTTTCTCCAAAGGCGACCTTGTCCTGGTCTACGACCAAGATAAGGATCCCGTGGGGGTAGGCAAGTTTAAACCCATGTGGTTCAGACCTTTCATTGTGAAGGAGGTCTTAAAGAAGGGCGCTTATCATCTGGTTGACTCTGAGGGAAATGCTTTGGCAGAGCCTAGAAATGGGCTCTACCTCAAGAAGTATTACTCGTAGGTTGGTCGCTTGGGTGACTTCTTGTACATATGTATAATTATTATACAGTTAGTTTTTGTCTTTTTGTTTTATGGACGTGTTGTCATTTATGTCATATTTTTCACTGTGGTAGATGTCAAGTGAATCAGAGGTGTTCTTTGGGTTCGCGAACGGTGCTAGCCAACACACTCAGAGGATTTCTTCTGTAGCTTGAGTGATTTTCACGCCTCAAGGCCAGTTTCTATCTTTCAGAGGTATTTGTCTAGGTGGCACTACAAACAATGTCACCGAGTACAACGCAATGATAGATTTTCTTCGTGATGCTTTGTCGCATGGTATCTCTTACCTCCGGTTCTAAATAGATGCTCAGCTGGTTGTGTCCCAGTTAAATGGGGTTTATCACATTTATGATCCTACTTTACACAGACATTTCCTTAGGGTACATCTCTTAGAACGTTTCTTTGATTACATTACGTACATCCATGTTCCTAGGAGATTAAATCAAATGACAGATACTCTAGCTAATCAAGTATTAGATTGGCATGTTGCACACACATGAAGAGAATCACACACATACACATGTACATACATTTGTAAAAAATGTGATCCATAAGACAAAAAATATGTAAATATATATATCAAAAAGCCTCAGAGTACATAGATGGGCGCAAACGCCTCAAAAATAATAATTCGGTATACATCATCGGGCTTATGGCCTTGAAAATATACAAAAATGTGCCCTCGGCACATGATAGTCCATCATATCTAAGCTCGGGGCCTATTGGCACTGCTGTAATGAACGACGACATTTTCCAAATGCCGGAAGAGTTGGAACCAAGTCTCTGGCACCCCAACTACATGAGGTTGCATCGATGTCAGTAAATCCTTGATCTCGGCCATGTGAACTGCACGAGTGAGAACGGTGAGGTTCTACTCTACCCGTCTCAAAACTCTCTCAACCTCTCTGACTGGAGGTCCCCCTATGTTTTTTGGTCCAACGGTTGTTGCTGGTACTACCTCTGGTCGAGGACATCGCCTAGTCATCGAGAATTATGTCGAGCGCACTGGTCCCACATCTGTACATAACAGATACATAGTTTTCAAATACTATGATGCATATAAAAGATGATATATATAAAAGAAACTAAAAATTAAATAACTTTAAAACACATGTACATGTCTCTCCTCGCTCCTCTCTAGGAGGTACGAGCATGTCTGGATCCCTGGAAAAGTTGATTCCAACATAGGAGTAGTCCTTTATCACTGGAATCTGCCATTCCCACCAGTCAAAGAACTTGTCATCAAAGGGCTCTATGGTCCTTCCTCCCCCCTGTCGTGGAAACAATGTCGCCCATCTACATACCAATGGGAAGGAGGCCACATGCCCCCATACCTTCTCTCTTAGACTCAGACTAGGTAACCTCTCAAAGAAGAATGAGCACAAAAAGGTACTAAACCCAAAGTTCTTGTTTCTACGCTCTCGGTACTCTGTGAGTTGCCTCTTCATGCAGTCAAGCATGGTCATGCTCCAGTCAAATATTCTTGCATCTAGGCACTACATTGCACAATACATGTGCACCTGGGAAGCTTGGTGTAGGGTCATGGATCCAGTGATCCGCCCAATAAGAAAAATGATCACCTTCAGTGACAAACTGGTGATCTTGTGGATGGGCACCTGAGAACCTAATGTCTCAGTGTCGGCCTCGAAATGCATCCCGATGTAGTCGATGATGTTGAAGGTCCAAGGAGGATACATATGCAAGTTGACTGGTTCCACTCTCCTCGAGAGGCTAGTCAAGAAATAAATATCCTCAGTCATTGGAGTCAACGACTTACTCTCAATCATGAACGCCTCTTCGTCAGGGTGTCAATAATCCCCCAAGGCATTCAATAGCCTAGTTTGTGCCGTCATGAACGGACACCAGTAGAACTTCCATAAACCTCATTGTTTCAATGTAGTGATAGAAGCAAGGTCCTCATCGACCAAGATATCATTTTCCTCATGTTCCCTCTCCCTTCACTGGACATACATCAAGTTCCATGACAAGTTAAAAGGGGAGTTAGCTTTTTCATTTTGATTTGTTCCATGCTTTTGAGGGTGTATGCGGGCTCTCTTGGACACAGTCATGTATGTACACTGGCGGACTGTTCTCTGCCTGCGTACATATGCAGGTTGTCCTTGGACAACCCGCGTACATGTAGGGCCACCCTTTTTTAATAGGGCATTGTAATACCCCCGACCATCAACCCACTTGTCCGGAAATGCTACTTCGTGGAAACATTCTCATGCTTAAATATATAACATTTATTATTTATAAAGAATAAGCAATAAATCAATTTAAGACATTTGACATGGATTTATTGTTATCATATAGACTTAAACATAATTAACAGTAATTCAAACTAGAAACGGAATACATGATAATATTACAAGTATCACAAAACATGCATTTTAATCAAGTACAAAATTAAAACACATAATGATACTTATCTTTGAAACTGTAATACACCACCAACTGCAAAAAAACTACCAACCTTAGACCGCGCTACTCATCACTCTCAGCAGTAGGTCACCCCTGATCTAGGACTAAGCTCCAAGGTGCAAGGGAATCCTAGGCTAGGCAAGTTCAATAGAAGACACACATTTTATGAGGAAGGATTCTCTCCCAGGAGCCACTTATACCCACTACTCACAGACTCTCATTCCCCACATGCTTGTCCCACCCCAGGAGTATAGACCTTCACTATCATTAAGACAGTCCTTCGGCTACTAAACCTCCCTTTCCTTGGGCTTTAAAAGAAGATCGGACCAGAATTCTCCGATCTTTGTGGAAACTACAGGACTCCTTCCAGGAGTTATCACTTCCTCTACGCACTCTCTCACCTGGAGAGAGTGTTGCACACAGTCCTGGCAGCCTGCTTCTTCAACTTCGTTTCAACACAAGGAGGACAACAAGGCTCAGCAAGGAATGGATGAATGTAACCAATCACACTTAGCCAAAGGACTGTGTGGCCACAACAACCCATAGTTATAACACACATGACATAGACAACTGCTCAGGTTTCACAGAAGATGCGGGTCAGCTTCAGAGGTGCGTGGCTATGTAGAGACAAAACGGTTCTCTGGAAGGATTCTAGTGACTTTCGGTTTTGGTTTTCAGGATTGCATGATAGGAGAATTAAGCAGAGGTCATTCACGGACTCTGATAGTTCAGACAGTTGACGACAGAATGGAGGACAAACCCCCATCCAACTCAATTCTTGGTTTAAATTTCATGTGCCTGGGCCGACACATGCTGCCCATGAAGTTGCATGCACTCCATCAAGTATCTGTTCCCTTTTGCACACGTTGGGGTTGCATGTGTTGCCACTCCCAAGACTTAGGATAAAAACATACCTTTCACACCACTTTGGAATAATAATAAATTATTATTCCTAAGGACTTAAGCCCTCAAGCTTAGCCCCTCTTCCAACCTCCCAACCCCTTATCCCTTACCCATACCGTGGAATCTTAGTCCCCCATCACTCTTTCTTCGTGGTCGGTCGACACGCAACGATGTTATATTATATTAATGATTTGCATAATTACATATACAAAATCAAGCTCTTGGCCTTAACTCTTAGGCTCTCTGGCCTAACAAACACATAATCCCACCATCTTATCAATACTCAGCTCACCATCCTACAAAACATGATTACAATTCATAATATAACTGGAGCACTACCCAGGGATAATACAATCCCCTCCCCTTATTTTTGCACTATCCTAAGTGCAACTCTTTACATAGCATCAACAAGATTTTCAAAATCCTCAAAAAGATGCTAGTATTCTTCCCGCATAATATCCTCATGCTCCCCAGGGATGATTTTAAGGATGGAAATTTATTTTAAAATGTAGAAACCTTGGAGAATATTACTAATCCTTCATATGTCAACTATAAATGTTTGGCGATATTTTTTTAAAAATATTCATATTTATAAGTATTTTATATAGTTTTTATATTATTTTGGCAATTTTTAAGGTAAAATAATTTTATCCTATAGAATTTGGGCGAATCATTTTTAAAATAGCGAATCTCATTTTTGGAAAAACCATGGAAAATTATACCATGAGATAAATTTAGCCCCTAAAATCATCTATGATGCTTCCATGTCGCGTCCTCAGGATCGTACCAGGTCCATTGGACCTTTACAAGCCCTATGGCTTGATTTTGGAGTTGTTTTCTTTTCCGGTCCAATATGTGCACATGATGCACTTGCAAGACACATTCTTGCTCCACCTGAATCACATTCAAATCGATAACATGATTAGAATCAAGTATATATTTCTTAAGAAATGAAACATGAAATACATTATGTATAGTCATGGATGGAGGTAATGCAAGAATATATGCAACTGACCCAATCCTTTCTAGGATTTCAAATGGCCCACAAAATCTGGCTTCCAACTTGGCACAGTTTCCCAACTTCAGGGAACTTCTATTGGATTTTAATTTCAGGAAAACATGGTCACCCACTTTAAACTCTCTGTGGGTTCTGTTTTTATCAGCATAAATTTTCTGCCTGTCTTGGGAAGCTTTCAAATTCTGCTTAATTTCTATCATCTGTTCTTCCATTTCCTTGAGCAAATCTGGCCCAACTACCACCCCATCAGCTGGACTATCCCAGCTCACTGGAGTATTTCAATTTCTTCCATAAAGTGCTTCAAATGGGATCATCTTCAACGATGCTTGATACCCATTGTTGTAGGCGAATTCTACCAAGTGTAGGTAATCTTCCCATTTAGATGGTTTGTCCATCACATACATCTTTAGTATGTCTTATATCACTCGATTGACCCACTCTGTCTACCCATCAGACTCAATATGATAAGATGTACTAAAGTTCAAAGTATTTCTAAACCCCTTGAATAACCCTTTCCGGAAATTCGAGGTAAATTTCGTGTCTCTGTTAGACACAATTGTCTTGGGAATTTTGTGCAATCGTTCCACTTCCTTCATAAAAATATCAGCAACATCTGTTGCCTTGTGAGTAGTCATTAACGTAATGAAATGGGCAACTTTCATAATATTTTCCACTACCACCATGATTGTATCATGCTTCTTGACGGTTCTGGGCAATCCCGTGATGTGACGCAAACGCGCCAACCAGGACACGTCTGCTCCACCAGGACCTTCTTTTCCCTTAGGCCCGAAGAACTAAAACGCTCTCCAAATCCCCTATTGGGACTTTTCTCTAACCACAAAACTATCCTTATGACTCCCCTGTATTATATCGGGAAGTCGGACCTCGCAGGATCGCGAGTCCCGCACTCATGAAAATTGGATATTACAAAACCCCGAACCCCGATGGAGTGTCCACGTCACACCTTCCTCGTCTCCTGTTAGGAATTTCCCTATCGGGAAATCGGCATATGCGATGTCGCGGTTCACGGACACCATGAATCCCCGAACCCCGAGCCCCGACGCCACCTGTCCTCTGTCCCCGGCAAAGACCTGGGGCCCACGCTCCCGTAATGATCGGGAATTCACGATTCCTGATGCACTGTGTCACGGACCTTTCCAAATCCCGAACCCTGAATTGCGATGCCACTTGTCGTCACCTCAGGGTGAGACCTAATCCTCCGACACTTTCCCTCCACTCAACGCTATCGGGAAATTGCGGATCACGATTTCAACCTACGCAATGCACTTGACTCCGGAAATCTCGAAATGCCGAATCCTGACTCCTCAGGATCTCTCGCCACGTGTTCCTCCGATCACGTCGGGAAATCGCCGATCACGATTTCAGTTTGCAAGTGTTTTTCACTCCGGGAAACCCCGATGCCTCCAAACACCGACTTTCTTAGATCTCTTGCCACATGTCCTCGCTAATGGACGGTTCTGATCGCCCGTCGGAATATCTCGGATCGCGATTCCAACCTTCGTAAGTCCTATGTCCTCGGAAATCCCGAATTCCCGATGGACTGAACCCCGACTCTGCTCCTGATGTTGACACGTATCCCCTTGAGATACACGGCTGAGATCCTTTCGGGAAATCGTGGGTCGCGACTTCGTTCTACATGAGTTTCAGGACCACGGAAACCCCGATATTCTGATGAGAAAAATCTCGATAACTCCTCCTATGCTCGCTTAGGCTTAAACCCTGCGTAACTCCGCACGATCTGACGGCTGGCGGGATTTCGTCAATCTCTTCGGCGAATCCTGACCATCGATTCCTCCCTCTCGAGGATCTCCTGAGAACGGCTAAGTGTTCCTTTTCAGCACTTGTTTTCTAACATCTGCGCTTGCAGCTCCAGATCGAACCCTCCTTGGCACAACTCTTGTGCTTTCTTTCGACTGGGTCACGAAGGTACTAAACCTCCTGAGTTTTTCCACTCTGATTCCTCCATGGAAAACTTGCATGCACTCTTCGTGCTCAACTTTCAATAGCTCCCTGAGTGTTGAGTCTTTCAGACTATGTGTACCTCCAGCAATAGTAGTCTCTGTCTTCTTTTGCTCAGCTTAACAACTGAGACCTCTGACTCCGCCTGTGCGCTCTTCACACAGCTTCCACAAGAACCTTATGACTTCTGGACGAAGGAGAATAAGCGTTTAAATTCTGAGCCTTCATCAACCCACTCTATGCGGATGAATTCAACTGCACTCTATGCAGGAACCTCCTGACTCAGACAAAGAAACAATTGAGACTAATTCTCTTCTCTCAGACTTCAGTTTAAACCCTGAAATCACATGCACAACATATTCAAAGAAAATGCATAACTAGAAACAAACATTCATAAGCACATGAACAATACACACAGAGAAACAACACCAGGCATGAGTTTGAATCAAAGTTTCATTCTATTAATTCAACACTGTACATGGGTGTTCTTCACAAAGTTCTCTGCTTTCTCCTCTCTCCTCAATGCTTCTGAATCAATCTGAATAATATACAAAGGAGGGTGTTATATCCGTTTTCCCTCTCGAACTCTAAACTGTCTAATATAGACTTAAACATCTATCTACCTGCATTAACTAGATTAAATGCCTCCTATCTAATTCAGACAAGAGCGTAAGGCTCGAGGTCTGATACAAAATACAAAAGGCGTTCTTTCATAAATGGTGCATTTATACATTGGCGCAATCCCTTGTGTGAAAATTCAAAAAGTTTCGGCTGGTCTTGTCCAACTGTTGTTGTCTTTCATGCTGTCTCGCTTGTCATGGGCGATGCTCCTGCATCATACTCCTCGGCTTTGAAAATATTCATGGGCTCCTGTCCATGAGCTCCAGCACGGTCTGTCCATGCTTTTGGATAACTACTTCTGTCTCCCAGCTGGCATCTTCCACTGGATGATTTTTCCATTTCACCAGATACTCGAAGTATTGCTTCCGTCTGGTTCTTTTGCTGACTCTCTTGTCAAGTATGCGCTCCATCTGTCGCCTTTCTGCAATTGGCATCTGCTTCTGCCACTGGATCTCTGGCTGCTCATCATTTCCAGTTCCTTCTTCCTCAGCCTTATATGGATATAAGTCTGAAACATTGAATGTCAAAGATATTCCGATGTCATCCGACAATTCAATCTCATAAGAATTTTCTCCCAATTTCTTCAGGACTCTGCACGGCCCAATTTTCTTCATTTTCTGTTTGTTGTATGTTCCCCTTGGGAACCTTTCTCTCCTCAGATGTGCCAGAACTATATCACCAACTTCAAATTGAAGTTGTCTCCTATGCTGATCTGCTCTGCGCTTGTATTCCTGGTTTGTTTCGAGCAATCGTTGCTTCACTCTGCTATGAAGTTCTTCCATCGCTTCTGCGAATTCTTCAGCGCTTGCGCTCTTAGTCATTATCTGTTTTGAGTCCCTCAGTTCAGATACCCCTCTTGGCTGCCTGCCATATATAATTTCAAATGGAATTTTTCCCATGCTTCTGTTCACAGAATCATTGTACGCAAACTCTGCCTGTGGCAACACATTGTCCCAGCTGCTGTGGTGCTCTGTCACCAGGCTTCTGAGTAAATCTCCAAGACTTTTGTTGACCACCTCTGTTTTCCCATCCGTCTGTGGATGATAGGCAAAATTGAACATTAAGTTAGTCCCCATTTTCTTCCACAGTGTCATCCAGAAATGTCCAATGAACTTTGTATCCCTGTCCGATACAATGCTTCTGGGTAAACCATGAAGTCTAACAATCTCCTTGAAGAACAAATTTGCAATATCTGTTGCATCGCTGGTCTTACGTCATGGTCTCCTTTGAATGCTGACAAATCCTGCACCTGTCAACAAAATTCTTGACATCTGTTCACATCTTCGACCAGAAATAGTCTTCACTCAGCTTTGCAAATGTCTTATCATGGAAAAAATGTCCTGCTAATCCGCCACTATGCTTTTCTTTTAGTAAATTCTCCCTCATGGAGCAATGTGGAATGCATAACTGATTGCCTCTGAACAACAGTCCATTTTGGATCGTGTAGTCCATCCACGGGCTACTGTCTCGGAGAACTGGATTCTCAGCTGCCTTGTATGCCTTTGAAAAATATGCATCACCTGCATACATGTCTTTAAGATTTTCAAAACCCAAGGTCTTGACTCGAAACTCCTGCAGCAACAAACACTTCCTGCTCAAAGCATCAGCCACATTGTTAACAGTCGCTGAAATGTGTTTAATGACAAATGTAAAATTCTGCATATACTCTACCCATTTAGCGTGTTTCTGATTCAGCTTATCCTGCTGAGTCACAAACTGTAATGCATGATTATCACTATACAGAAAAAATTCTTTTGGCATCAAATAATGCCTCCACTTCTTCAACGCCTGTATGATAGCATAAAATTATTTATCATACGTTGAATACTTCACCTTGGCTTCATCCAACTTCTCGCTGAAATATGCGATTGTTCTATCCTCCTGGCTTAAGACCGCTCCTATGGAAAATCTACTCGCATCACACTTTACCTGGAAAACTTTCTCAAAATCCGGCAACACCAACACTGGTTGCTCTGTGATCTTCCGCTTCAACAGATTGAAGCTCTTCTCTGCCGCTTCAGTCCAATGAAAGGATTTATGTCTTTTCTTGACCGTGTCCATCATTTTTGCGCTAATTCCACTGAAATTCCTGATGAATTTCCTATAAAAACTTGCCAATCCATGGAAGCTTCTTACCTCGAAAACACTCCTCGGTGATGGCCAATTTTTTATCACCTCTACTTTACCTGGATCCATATTTAATTCATTTGTCGATATGACAAACCCCAAGTAAATGAGTTCTTTCTTCATGAATGAAGACTTCCTCACATTGATTAACAACTTCTCTTGCTGTAGCTTCCTCATTACTGCAGCTAAATGCTTTAGATGCTCTTCTTTTGACTTGCTGAAAATCAAGATGTCATCTAGATAAACAATCACAAACTTACCAATAAACTCTTTCTACACTTCATTCATCAACCTCATGAATGTACTTGGTGCATTCGGCAAGCCAAACGACATGACTAGCCATTCATACAACCCTTTGTTAGTCTTGAAGGTTGTCTTCCATTCATCGCCTTTCCTCATGCGAATTTGATGGTATCCGCTTTTCAAATCAACCTTTGAAAAAAATTTGGCTCCACTTATACAGTCCATCAGGTCATCCATCCTCAGCAATGGAAACCTGTACCTGATGGTTATCTTGTTAATGTCTCTGGAATCAATGCACATTCTCCATCCTCCATCCTTTTTCGGACTCAGTACTGTTGGAACGACACACGGACTAAGACTTTCCATGACCAGTCCTTTATCCAATAGTTCCTGTACCTGCCTCTTGACCTCTTCGTTCTCCTGCGGTGTCAACCTGTACGCTGCTTTGTTTGGCAAACTTGCTCCTGGTATAAGGTCTATATGATGACTTATACTCCTCATCGGCGGCAATGAATGAGGTAATTCATACACCACTATATCAGCGAATTCTGCCAGCAGTTCTTGAATTTCCTCGGGCAGATCGTCCACTCTTGTGCTCGTCAAAACAACTTTCAGTTTCCTGACCACAAAGAATTGTGGATCTTCTTTCTTCTTTACTTCTGCCAGAAGTTCCTTCCCACTCATGAGAATTATAGTATTTCTCGGCTCTGGTTTTAATTCTTTATCCTTAATTGGATTTAGCGTATGTGCTCTTCCATTCTTCTCCAAAGTGTACGTATTCATCTTCCCATCATGAATTATGTTTCTGTCATATTTCCATGGTCTACCTAGAAATACATGACATACATCCATAGGAATAACATCGCATAAAATCCTATCATTGTATATTCCTATATTGATTTCAACTAAGAACTATTTAGTGACATTTACCTGATGTCCCTTCTGCAGCCATGAAACTTTGTATGGCCTCGGATGATCAGTTGTTTCCAGCTCCAGTTTCTCCACCATCTCGGTCGAAACGAGGTTGTCTGTGCTTCCGTTGTCCACAATGACCTGGCATTTCCTGTCTTTGGTCTTGCATGTGTTTCTAAAAAGCCTGTTTCTTTGAACTGCATCCTCCACCTCCTTCTCGAGTGTTAAGAGAACCTTACGCATCATCAATGACCTTCCGTCTTCTGCGTCTTCTTCCTCAGCAACTCACCTCTGTGCTTGGGCGATGTGAGCTTCTCCTTTATCTATCTTCCTATCTGGACAGTCAACTCCCTTATGTCCATTTTTCCCATATGTGTAACATGTGATGATTCCTCCTCTGCCTCTTTCTCTACCTCTGGTACAAGGAAATGTGTTCGCATCAACGTATCCTTCGCCTTGTTCTTTCTGCTGCCTTTGTTGTTCAGCATGCTTTCCTCGCAGTGAACTTCCACCTCTTTCTGGTCTTGTCTGAGGCTTCTTCAAATCATCTTTTGATTTCTGGAACCTATCTTGAGCAACAAACTTACCTTTTGGTTGGCTCCTACCTCGGCCTCGCTGTCCTTGCTTACAGCTTAGCTTTTCCTCAGCTTTTAACGCCATCTGATACGCATCCTCTACTGTTCGGATGGTTTCCATACTCATCTCATCCTGGATATCGTATCTTAAGCCATTCATATACCTGGCAACTTTTTCATCATCGCTCTCCCGATGACCTGCTCTGATATTGAGCTTGTAAAATTCCTCGGTGTACTCCTTCACCGTCATCAACTTTTGTCTCAGGTTCTGCATCCTCCTGAACAGTGTGATTTGATAATCCCTTGGGATGAACTTTACTTTCATCTTCGCAACCATTCGATCCCAACTTTTAATCTTTTGCTTACCTTTGCAGCGTCTATCTGCTTGAAGCTCGTCCCACCATAATGTTGCGTGTCCCTTCAATTTGGTGACAGCATGTCTGACCTTTTTATCCTCTTCGATATCCTCATAATCAAAGTAGGTGTCAAGAGCTCTAATCCAATCCAACAACTCTTCTGCATCCAAATTTCCTTCATAAGTCGGAATGTCCATCTTTGTCTTTGAACTCATCCGGGCGATAGCTTTCATTAATCACTCATTTGCTGCATCTTCCGCTGGGATTTCTCCTGCTCCCTGTCCAGCTTCACCTTCATCCTCGGATTCACTAGTATCTCCTGCATCAGCTTTGCGCCTTTGCTTTACTCCCATATCCACAATCATAGAGCGTAATTCCTGCAGTTGTCTTTCTACTTCCAGATTCTTCCCTGGCCTACCTCTTTCTCGGGACGATTCCCTTTCCCCCTCTGGATTGGGTGATTGTCTATCTCTCCTCCGTGGCGGCATAGTGAATTTTATCTTCTACCCTGTTACAGAAAACAGAGATATTTTCTCGCTTTGATACCACTTGACGCAAATGCGCCAACCAGGACACATCTGCTCCACCAGGACTTTCTTTTCCCTTAGTCCCGAAGAAATGAAACGCTCTCCAAATCCCCTATCAGGACTTTTCTCTACCCACAGAACTATCCTTATGACTCTAGTGTATTATATCGGGAAGTCAGACCTCGCGGGATCGCGAGTCCTGCACTCGTGAAAATCGGATATTACAAAACCCCGAACCCCGATGGACTGTCCACGTCACACCTTCCTCGTCTCCTGTCGGGAATTTCCCTATCGGGAAATCGACATATGCGATGTCGAAGTTCACGGACACCACGAATCCCCAAACCCCGAGCCCCGATGCCACCTTTCCTCTGTCCCCGGCAAAGAACTGGGGCCCACACTCCCGTAATGATCGGGAAATCGCGTTTCAGGAATTCACGATTCCTGATGCACTGTGTCACGGACCTTTCGAAATCCTGAACCCCGAATTGCGATGCCACTTGTCGTCACCTCAGGGCGAAACCTAATCCTTCGACACTTGCCCTCCACTCTACGCTATCGGGAAATCGCGGATCATGATTTCAACCTACGCAATGCACTTGACTCCGGAAATCCCGAAATGCCGAATCCCGACTCCTCGGGATCTCTCGCCACGTGTTCCTCCGATCACGTCGAGAAATCGTCGGTCACAATTTCAGTTTGGAAGTTTTTTTCACTCTGGGAAACCCCGATGCCTCCAAACATCGACTTGCTTAGATCTCTTGCCACGTGTCCTCGCTAATGGACGGTTCTGATCGCCCATCGGAATATCGCGGATCGCGATTCCAACCTTCGTAAGTCCTAT
The DNA here is from genome assembly GCA_009831015.1 of Picea engelmannii. Classification (NCBI taxonomy): domain Eukaryota; kingdom Viridiplantae; phylum Streptophyta; class Pinopsida; order Pinales; family Pinaceae; genus Picea; species Picea engelmannii. Next base: position 39,993 of record WSFP011176643.1, read on the forward strand.
GTCCTCGGAAATCCCGAATTCCTGATGGACTGAACCCCGACTCTGCTCCTGATGTTGACACGTATCCCCTTGAGATCAACGACTGAGATCCTTTCGAGAAATCGTGGGTCGCGACTTCATTCTACATGAGTTTCAGGACCACGGAAACCCTGATATTCCGATGAGAAAAATCCTGATAACTCCTCCTCTGCTTGCTGAGGCTTAATCCCTGCGCAACTCCGCACGATCTGACGGCTGGCGGGATTTCGTCAATCTCTTTGGTGAATCCTGACCATTGATTCCTCCCTCTCGAGGATCTCCTGAGAATGGCTAAGTGTTCCTTTTCAGCACTTGTTTTCTGACGTCTGTGCTTGCAGCTCCAGATCCAACCCTCCTTGGCACAACTCTTGTGCTTTCTTTCGAATGGGTCACGAAGGTACTAAACCTCCTGAGTTTTTCCACTCTGATTCCTCCAAGGAAAACTCCCATGCACTCTTCGTGCTCGACTTTCAACAGCTCCCTGAGTGTTGAGTCTTTTAGACTCTGTGTACTTCCAGCAACAGTAGTCTCTGTCTTCTTTTGCTCAGCTTAACAACTGAGACCTCTGACTCCGCCTGTGTGCTCTTCACACGACTTCCACAACAACCTTATGACTTCTGGATGAAGGAGAATAAGTGTTTAACTTCTGAGCCTTCATCAACGCACTCTATGCGGATGAATTCAACTGCACTCTTTGCAGGAATCTCCTGACTCAGACAGAGAAACAATTGAGACTAATTCTCTTCTCTCAGACTTCAGTTTAAACCCTGAAATCACATGCACAGCATATTCAAAGCAAATGCATAACCAGAAACAAACATTCATAAGCACATGAACAATACGCACAGAGAAACAACACCAGGCATGAGTTTGAATCAATGTTTCATTCTATAAATTCAACACTCTACATGGGTGTTCTTCACAAAGTTCTCTGCTTGCTCCTCTCTCCTCAATGCTTCTAAATCAATCTAAATAATATACAAAGGAGGGTGTCTATATCCGTTTTCCCTCTCGAACTCTAAACTGTCTAATCTAGACTTAAACATCTATCTATCTGCATTAACTAGATTAAATGCCTCCTATCTAATTCAGACAAGAGCGTAAGGCTCAAGGTATGATACAACATACAAAAGGCGTTCTTTCATAAATGGTGCATTTATACATTGGCGCATTCCCTTATTTGAAAATTCAAAAAGTTTCGGCTGGTCTTGTCCAGCTGTTGTTGTCTTTCATGCTGGCTCGCTTGTCATGGGCGATGCTCCTGCATCATACTCCTCGGCTTTGAAAATATTCATGGGCTCCTATCCATGAGCTCCTGCACGGTCTGTCCATGCTTTTGGATAACTGCTTCTGTCTCCCAGCTGGCATCTTCCACTGGATGAATTTTCCATTTCACCAGATACTCAAAGTATTGCTTCCGTATGGTTCTTTTGCTGACTCTCTTGTCAAGTATGCGCTCCATTTGTGGCCTTTCTGCAATTGGCATCTGCTTCTACCATTGGATCTCTGGCTGCTCATCATTTCCAATTCCTTCTTCCTCAGCCTTATATGGATATAAGTCTGAAACATTGAATGTCGGAGATATTCCGATGTCATCTGACAATTCAATCTCATAAGCATTTTCTCCCAATTTCTTCAGGACTCTGCACGGCCCAATTTTCTTCATTTTCAGTTTGTTGTATGTTCCCCTTGGGAACCTTTCTCTCCTCAGATGTGCCAGAACTAGATCACCAACTTCGAATTGAAGTTGTCTCCTATGCTGATCTGCTCTGTGCTTGTATTCCTGGTTTGTTTCGAGAAATCGATGCTTCACTCTGCTGTGAAGTTCTTCCATCGCTTCTGAGAATTCTTCAGTGCTTGCGCTCTTAGTCATTATCTGTTCTGAGTCCCTCAGTTCAGATACCCCTCTCAGCTGCCTGCCATATATAATTTCAAATGGAATTTTTCTTGTGCTTCTGTTCACAAAATCATTGTACGCAAACTCTGCCTGTGGCAACACATTGTCCCAGTTGCTGTGGTGCTCTGTCACCAGGCTTCTGAGTAAATCTCCAAGACTTTTGTTGACCACCTCTGTTTACCCATCCGTCTGTGGATGATAGGCAGAACTGAACATTAAGTTAGTCCCCATTTTCTTCCACAGTGTCCTCCAGAAATGTCCAATGAACTTTGTATCCCTGTCCGATACAATGCTTCTGGGTAAACCATGAAGTCTAACAATCTCCTTGAAGAACAAATTTGCAATATGTGTTGCATCGCTGGTCTTACGGCATGGTATAAAATGTGCCATTTTTTAGAACCTATTGACCACCACAAAGATCGAATCGTGTCCTCTTTGCGTCCTCGACAATCCTAATACGAAATCCATGTTGATTTCATCCCACGGCCTGTCCGGTATGGGTAAGGATTGATAGAATCCCGCATTCTGCTTTCTGCCCTTTGAATGCTGACAAATCCTGCACCTGTCAACAAACTTCTTGAGATCTGTTCGCATCTTCGGCCAGAAATAGGCTTCACTCATCTTTGCAAATGTCTTATCGTGGCCAAAATGTCCTGCTAGTCCACCACTATGCTTTTCTTTTAGTAAATTCTCCCTTATGGAGCAATGTGGAATGCATAACTGATTGCCTCTAAATAACAGTCCATTTTGGATCATGTAGTCCATCCACGGTCTTCTCTCTCTGAGAAATGGATTCTCAGCTTCCTCGTATGCCTCTGAAAAATCTACATCACCTGCATACATGTCTTTAAGATTTTCAAAACCCAAGGTATTGACTCGAAACTCTTGCAGCAACAAACACTTCCTGCTCAAAGCATCAACCACTTTGTTAGAAGTCCCTGAAATGTGTTTAATGACAAATGTAAAATTCTACATATACTCTACCCATTTAGCGTGTTTCTGATTCAGCTTATCCTGCTGAGTCACAAACTGTAATGCATGATTATCACTATATAGAACAAATTCTTTTGGCATCAAATAATGCCTCCATTTCTTCAACGCCTGTATGATAGCATAAAATTATTTATCATACGTTGAATACTTTACCTTGGCTTCATACAGCTTCTTTCTGAAATATGCGATTGGTTTGTCCTCCTGGCTTAAGACCGCTCCTATGGCAAATCCACTCGCATCACACTTTACCTGGAAAACTTTCTCAAAATCCGGCAACACCAACACTGGTTGCTCTGTGATCTTCCACTTCAACAGATTGAAGCTCTTCTCTGCCGCTTCAGTCCAATGAAAGGATTTATGTCTTTTCTTGACCGTGTCCATCTTTACTGCGCTAATTCCACTGAAATTCCTGATGAATTTCCTATAAAAACTTGCCAATCCATGGAATCTTCTTACCTCGAAAACACTCCTTGGTGATGGCCAATTTTTTATCACCTCTACTTTACTTGGATCCATCTTTAATTCATTTGCCGATATGAAAAACCCCAAGTAAATGAGTTCTCTCTTCATGAATGAAGACTTCCTCACATTGATTAACAACTTCTCTTGATGTAGCTTCCTCATTACTACAACTAAATGCTTTAGATGCTCTTCTTTTGACTTGCTGAAAATCAAGATGTCATCTAGATAAACAATGACAAACTTACCAATAAACTCTTTCAACACTTCATTCATCAACCTCATGAATGTACTTGGTGCATTCCTCAAGCCAAACGACATGACAAGCCATTCATACAACCCTTCATTAGTCTTGAAGGTTGTCTTCCATTCATCACCTTCCCTCATGCGAATTTGATGGTATCCTCTTTTCAAATCAACCTTTGAAAAAAATTTGGCTCCACTTAAACAGTCCATCAGATCATCCATCCTCGGCAATGGAAACCTGTACCTAATGGTTATCTTGTTAATGTCTCTGGAATCAGTGCACATTCTCCATCCTCCATCCTTCTTCGGACTCAGTACTGTTGGAACGACACACGGACTAAGACTTTCCCTGACCAGTCCTTTATCCAATAGTTCCTGTACCTGCCTCTTGACCTCTTCGTTCTCCTGCGGTGTCAACCTGTACGCTGCTTTGTTTGGCAAACTTGCTCCTAGTATAAGGTCTATATGATGACTTATACTCCTCATCGGCGACAACGAATGAGGTAATTCATCCACCACTATATCAGCGAATTCTTCCAGCAGTTCTTGAATTTCCTCGGGCAGATCGTCCACTCTTGTGCTGGTCAAAACAAATTTCGGTTTCCTGACCACAAAGAATTGTGGATCTTCTTTCTTCTTTACTTCTGCTAGAAGTTCCTTCCCACTCATGAGGAGTATAGTATTTCTCGGCTCTGGTTTTAATTCTTTATCCTTAATTGGATTTAGCGTATGTTCTCTTCCATTCTTCTGCAAAGTGTACGTATTCATCTTCCCATCATGAATTATGTTTCTGTCATATTGCCATGGTCTGCCTAGCAATACATGACATATATCCATAGGAATAACATCGCATAAAATCCTATCATTGTATCTTCCTATCTTGATGTCAACTAAGCATTGTTTAGTGACATTTACCTGATGTCCCTTCTGCAGCCATGAAACTTTGTATGGCCTCGGATGATCAGTTGTTTCCAGCTCCAGTTTCTCCACCATCTCGGTCGAAACGAGGTTGTCTGTGCTTCCGTTGTCCACAATGACATGGCATTTCTTGTCTTTGGTCTTGCATGTGGTTCTAAAAAGCCCATTTCTTTGAACTGCGTCCTCCACCTCCTTCTCGGGTGTTAAGAGAACCTTACGCATCATCAATGACCTTCCGTCTTCTGCGTCTTCTTCCTCATCAACTCGCCTCTGTGCTTGGGCGATGTGAGCTTCTCCTTTATCTGTCTTCCTATCTGGACAGTCAACTGCCTTATGTCCATTTTTCCCACATGTGTAACATGTGATGATTCCTCCTCTGCCTCTTCCTCTATCTATGGTACGAGGAAATGTGTTCGCGTCAGCGTATCCTTCGCCTTGTTCTGTCTACTTCCTTCGCTGTTCAGTGTGCTGTCCTCGCTGTGAACTTCCACCTCTTTCTGGTCTCGTCTGAGGCTTCTTCCAATCAAATTTTTGATATCTGGAATCTATCTTGAGCAATAGACTTACGTTTTGGTTGGCTCCTACCTCGGCCTCGCTGTCCTTGCTTACGGCTTAGATTTTCTTCAGCTTTTAACACCATCTGATACGCATCCTCTACTGTTCGGATGGTTTCCATACTCATCTCATCCTGGTTATTGTATCTTAAGCCATTCATATACCTGGAAACTTTTTCATCATCGCTCTCCCGATGACCTTCTCTGATATTGAGTTGTAAAATTCCTCGGTGTACTCCTTCACTGTCATCAACTTCTGTCTCAGGTTTTGCATCCTCCTGAACAGTGTGATTTGATAAGCCCTTGGGATGAACTTTACTTTCATCTTCGCAACCATTCGATCCCAACTTTTAATCTTTTGCTTACCTTTGCAGCATCTATCTGCTTGAAGCTCGTCCCACCATAATGCTACGTGTCCCTTCAATTTGGTGACAGCATGTCTGACCTTTTTATCCTCTTCGATATCCTCATAATCAAAGTAGGTGTCAAGAGCTCTAATCCAATCCAACAACTCTTCTGCATCCAGATTTCCTTCATAAGTCATAATGTCCATCTTTGTCTTTGAACTCATCTGGGCGATAGCTTTCATTAATCGCTCATTTGCTGCATCTTCTGCTGGGATTTCTCCTGCTCCCTGTCCAGCTTCACCTTCATCCTCGGATTCACTGGTATCTCCTGCATCAGCTTTGCGCCTTTTATTTACTTCCATATCCACAATCATAGAGCGTAATTCTTGCAGTTGTCTTTCTACTTCCATATTCTTCCCTGGCCTACCTCTTTCTCGGGACGATTCCCTTTCCCCCTCTGGATCGGGTGATTGTCTATCTCTCCTCCGTGGCGGCATAGTGAATTTTCTCTTCTACCCTGTTACAGAAAACAAAGATATTTTCTCGCTCTGATACCACTTGACGCAAACATGCCAACCAGGACACGTCTGCTCCACCAGGACCTTCTTTTCCCTTAGGCCCGAAGAACTGAAACACTCTCCAAATCCCCTATCGGGACTTTTCTCTACCCACAGAACTATCCTTATGACTCCCCTGTATTATATCGGGAAGTCGTACCTCGCGTGATCGCGAGTCCTGCACTCGTGAAAATCGGATATTACAAAACCCCGAACCCCGATGGATTGTCCACGTCACACCTTCCTCGTCTCCTATCGGGAATTTCCCTATTGGGAAATCGACATATGCGATGTCGAAGTTCAAGGACACCACGAATCCCCAAACCCCGAGCCCCGATGCCACCTATCCTCTGTCCCCGGCAAAGAACTGGGGCCCACACTCCCATAATGATCGGGAAATCGCGTTTCGGGAATTCACGATTCCTGATGCACTGTGTCACAGACCTTTCCAAATCCCATACCCCGAATTGAGATGCCACTTGTCATCACCTCAGGGTGATACCTAATCCTCCGACACTTGCCCTCCACTCAACACTATCGGGAAATCGCGGATCGCAATTTCAACCTACGCAATACACTTGACTCCGGAAATCCCGAAATGCCGAATCCCGACTCCTCGGGATCTCTCGCCACGTGTTCCTCCGATCACGTCGAGAAATCATCGGTCGCGATTTCAGTTTGCAAGTGTTTTTCACTCCGGGAAACCCCGATGCCTCCAAACACTGACTTTCTTAGATCTCTTGCCACGTGTCCTCGCTATTGGACGGTTATGATTGCCCGTCGAAATATCGCGGATCGCGATTCCAACTTTCGTAATTCCTATGTCCTTGGAAATCCCGAATTCCCGATGGACTGAACCCCGAATCTGCTCCTGATGTTGACACTTATCCCCTTGAGATCAATGACTGAGATCCTTTCGAGAAATCGCGGGTCGCGACTTCGTTCTACATGAGTTTCAGGACTACGGAAACCCCGATATTCTGATGAGAAAAATCCCGATAACTCCTCCTCTGCTCGCTGAGGCTTAAACCCTGCGCAACTCCGCACGATATGACGGCTGGCAGGATTTCGTCAATCTCTTCGGTGAATCCTGACCGTCGATTCCTCCCTCTCGAGGATCTCCTGAGAATGGCTAAGTGTTCCTTTTCAACACTTGTTTTCTGACGTCTGCGCTTGCAGCTCTAGATCGAACCCTCCTTGGCACAACTCTTGTGCTTTCTTTCGACTGGGTCATGAAGGTACTAAACCTCCTGAGTTTTTCCACTCTGATTCTTCAAAGTAAAACTCGCATGCAATCTTCGTTCTCATCTTTCAACAGCTCCCTAAGTGTTGAGTCTTTCAGACTCTGTGTACCTCCAGCAACAGTAGTCTCTGTCTTCTTTTTCTTAGCTTAACAACTGAGACCTATGACTCTGCCTGTGCGCTCTTCACATGGCTTCCACAACAACCTTATGACTTCTGGATGAAGGAGAATAAGCGTTTAACTTCTGAGCCTTCATCAACGCACTCTATGCGGATGAATTCAACTTCACTCTTTGCAGGAATCTCCTGACTCAGAAAGAGAAACAATTGAGACTAATTCTCTTCTCTCAGACTTCAGTTTAAACCCTGAAATCACATGCACAACATATTCAAGGCAAATGCATAACCAAAAACAAACATTCATAAGCACATGAACAATACACACAGAGAAACAACACTAGGCATGAGTTTGAATCAAAGTTTCATTCTATTAATTCAACACTGTACATGGGTGTTCTTCACAAAGTTCTCTGCTTGCTCCTCTCTCCTCAATGCTTCTAAATCAATCTGAATAATATACAAAGGAGGGTGTCTATATCCGTTTTCCCTCTCGAACTCTAAACTGTCTAATCTAGACTTAAACATCTATCTACCTGCATTAACTAGATTAAATGCCTCCTATCTAATTCAGACAAGAGCGTAAGGCTCGAGGTATGATACAACATACAAAAGGCATTCTTTCATAAATGGTGCATTTATACATTGGCACATTCCCTTGTTTGAAAATTCAAAAAGTTTCGGTTGGTCTTGTCCAGCTATTTTTGTCTTTCATGCTGGCTCGCTTGTCATGGGCGATGCTCCTGCATCATACTCCTCGGCTTTGAAAATATTCATGGGCTCCTATCCATGAGCTCCTGCACGGTCTGTCCATGCTTTTGGATAACTGCTTATGTCTCCCAGATGGCATATTCCACTCGATGATTTTTCCATTTCACCAGATACTTGAAGTATTGCTTCTGTCTAGTTCTTTTGCTGACTCTCTTGTCAAGTATGCGCTCCATCTGTGGCCTTTCTGCAATTGGCATCTGCTTCTGCCACTGGATCTCTGGCTGCTCATCATTTCCAGTTCCTTCTTCCTCAGCCTTATATGGATATAAGTCTGAAACATTGAATGTCGGAGATATTCCGATGTCATCCGGAAATTCAATCTCATAAGCATTTTCTCCCAATTTCTTTAGGACTCTACACGGCCCAATTTTCTTCATTTTTAGTTTGTTGTATGTTCCCCTTGGGAACCTTTCTCTCCTCAGATGTGACAGAACTAGATCACCAACTTCGAATTGAAGTTGTCTCCTATGCTGATCTTCTCTGCGCTTGTATTCCTGGTTTGTTTCGAGAAATCGATGCTTCACTCTGCTGTGAAGTTCTTCCATCGGTTCTGTGAATTCTTCAGCGCTTGCACTCTTAGTCATTATCTGTTCTGAGTCCCTTAGTTCAGATACCCCTCTCGACTTCCTGCCATATATAATTTCAAATGGACTTTTTCCCGTGCTTTTGTTCACAGAATCATTCTACGCAAACTCTGCCTGTGGCAACACATTGTCCCAGCTGCTGTGGTGCTCTGTCACCAGGCTTCTGAGTAAATCTCCAAGACTTCTGTTGACCACCTCTATTTGCCCATCTGTCTGTGGATGATAGGCAGAACTGAACATTAAGTTAGTCCCCATTTTCTTCCACAGTGTCCTCCAGAAATTTCCAATGAACTTTGTATCCCTGTCCGATATAATGCTTCTGGGTAAACCATGAAGTCTAACAATCTCCTTGAAGAACAAATTTGCAATATGTGTTGCATCGCTGGTCTTACGACATGGTATAAAATGTTCCATTTTTGAGAACCTATCGACAACCACAAAGATCGAATTGTGTCCTCCATGCTGATTTCATCCCACGGCATGTCCGGTATGGGTAAGGATTGATAGAATCCCACATTCTTCTTTCTGCCCTTTGAATGCTGACAAATCTTGCACCTGTTAACAAACTTCTTGACATATGTTCGCATCTTCGACCAGAAATAGGGTTCACTCAACTTTGCAAATGTCTTATCGTGACCAAAATGTCCTGCTAATCTGCCACTATGCTTTTCTTTTAGTAAATTCTCCCTCATGGAGCAATGTGGAATGCATAACTGATTGCCTCTGAACAACAGTCCATTTTGGATCATGTAGTCCATCCACGGTCTTCTGTCTCTGATAAATGGATTCTCAGCTTCCTTGTATGCCTCTGAAAAATCTGCATCACCTGCATACATGTCTTTAAGATTTTCAAAACCCAAGGTCTTGACTCGAAACTCCTGCAACAACAAACACTTCCTGCTCAAAGCATCAGCCACTTTGTTATCAGTCCCTGAAATGTGTTTAATGACAAATGTAAAATTCTACATATACTCTACCCATTTAGCGTGTTTCTGATTCAGCTTATCCTGCTGAGTCACAAACTATAATGCATGATTATCACTATACAGAACAAATTCTTTTGGCATCAAATAATGCCTCCACTTCTTCAATGCCTGTATGATAGCATAAAATTCTTTATCATACGTTGAATACTTCACCTTGGCTTCATCCAGCTTCTCGCTGAAATATGCAATTGGTCTGTCCTCTTGGCTTAAGACCGCTCCTATGGAAAATCCACTCGCATCACACTTTACCTGGAAAACTTTCTCAAAATCCGGCAACACCAACACTGGTTGCTCTGTGATCTTCCGCTTCAACAGATTGAAGCTCTTCTCTGTCGCTTCAGTCCAATGAAAGGATTTATGTCTTTTCTTGACCGTGTCTATCATTGCTGCGCTAATTCCACTGAAATTCCTGATGAATTTCCTATAAAAACTTGCCAATCCATGGAAGCTTCTTACCTCGAAAACACTCCTCGGTGATGGCCAATTTTTTATCACCTCTACTTTACTTGGATCCATCTTTAATTCATTTGCCGATATGACAAACCCCAAGTAAATGATTTCTCTCTTCATGAATGAAGACTTCCTCACATTGATTAACAACTTCTCTTGTTGTAGCTTCCTCATTACTGCAGCTAAATGCTTTAGATGCTCTTCTTTTGACTTGCTGAAAATCAAGATGTCATCTAGATAAACAATGACAAACTTACCAATAAACTCTTTCAACACTTCATTCATCAGCCTCATGAATGTACTTGGTGCATTCCTCAAGCCAAAGGGCATGAATATCCATTCATACAACCCTTCGTTAGTCTTGAAGGCTGTCTTCCATTCATCGCCTTCCCTCATGCGAATTTGATGGTATCCGCTTTTCAAATCAACCTTTGAAAAAAATTTGGCTCCACTTAAACAGTCCACCAGGTCATCCATCCTCGGCAATGGAAACCTGTACCTGATGGTTATCTTGTTAAATTATCTGGAATTAGTGCACATTCTCCATCCTCCATCCTTCTTCGGACTCAGTACTGTTGGAATGGCACACAGACTAAGACTTTCCCTGGCCAGTCCTTTATCCAATAGTTCCTGTACCTACCTCTTGACCTCTTTGTTCTCCTGCGGTGTCAACCTGTACACTGCTTTGTTTGGCAAACTTGCTCCTAGTATAAGGTCTATATGATGACTTATACTCCTCATCGGCGGAAACGAATGAGGTAATTCGTCCACCACTATATCAGCGAATTCTTCCAGCAGTTCTTGAATTTCCTCAGGCAGATCGTCCACTCTTGTGCTGGTCAAAACAACTTTGGGTTTCCTGACCACAAAGAATTGTGGATCTTCTTTCTTCTTTACTTCTGCCAGAAGTTCCTTCCCACTCATGAGAAGTATAGTATTTCTTGGCTCTGGTTTTAATTCTTTATCCTTAATTGGATTTAGCGTATGTGCTCTTCCATTCTTCTCCAAAGTGTGCGTATTCATCTTCCCATCATGAATTACGTTTCTGTCATATTGCCATGGTCTGCAGATCAATACATGACATACATCCATAGGAATAACATCGCATAAAATCCTATCATTGTATCTTCCTATCTTGATGTCAACTAAGCACTGTTTAGTGACATTTACCTGATGTCCCTTCTGCAGCCATGAAAATTTGTATGGCCTCAGATGATTAGTTGTTTCGAGCTCTAGTTTCTCCACCATCTCGGTCAAAACGAGGTTGTCTGTGCTTCCACTGTCCACAATGACCTGGCATTTCCTGTCTTTGGTCTTGCATGTGGTTCTAAAAATCTTGTTTCTTTGAACTGCATCCTCCACCTCCTTCTCGGGTGTTAAGAGAACCTTATGCATCATCAATGATCTTCCATCTTCTCCGTCTTCTTCCTCAGCAGCTCGCCTCTGTGCTTGGGAAATGTGAGCTTATCCTTTATCTGTCTTCCTATCTGGACAGTCAACTGCCTTATGTCCATTTTTCCCACATGTGTAACATGTGATGATTCCTCCTCTGCCTCTTCCTCTACCTCTGGTGCGAGGAAATGTGGTCGCGTCAGCTTATCCTTCGCCTTGTTCTGTCTGCTGCCTTCATTGTTCAGCGTGATGGCCTCGCTATGAACTTCCACCTCTTTCTGGTCTCGTCTGAGGCTTCTTCCAATCATCTTTTGATTTCTGGAACCTATCTTGAGCAACGAACTTACCTTTTGGTTGGCTCCTACCTCGGCCTCGCTGTCCTTGCTTACGGCTTAGCTTTTCCTCAGCTTTTAACGCCATCTGATACACATCCTCTAATGTTCGGATGGTTTCCATACTCATCTCATCCTGGATATCGTATCTTAAGCCATTCATATACCTGGCAACTTTTTCATCATCGCTCTCCCGATGACCTTCTCTGATATTGAGCTTGTAAAATTCCTCGGTGTACTCCTTCACTGTCATCAACTTCTGTCTCAGGTTCTGCATCCTCCTAAACAATGTGATTTGATAATCCCTTGGGATGAACTTTGCTTTCATCTTCGCAACCATTCGATCCCAACTTTTAATCTTTTTCTTACCTTTGCAGCGTTTATCTGCTTGAAGCTCGTCCCACCATAATGCTGCGTGTCCCTTCAATTTGGTGACAGCATGTCTGACCTTTTTATCCTCTTCGATATCCTCATAATCAAAGTAGGTGTCAAGATCTCTAATCCAATCCAACAGCTCTTCTGCATCCAGATTTCCTTCATAAGTCAGAATGTCCATCTTTGTCTTTGAACTCATCCGGGCGATAACTTTCATTAATCACTCATTTGTTGCATCTTCCGCTGGGATTTCTCCTACTCCCTGTCCAGCTTCACCTTCATCCTCGGATTCACTGGTATCTCCTGCATCAGCTTTGCACCTTTGGTTTACTCCCATATCCACAATCATAGAGCGTAATTCTTACAGTTATCTTTCTACTTCCAGATTCTGCCCTGGCCTACCTCTTTCTCGGGACGATTCCCTTTCCCCCTTTAGATCGGGTGATTGTCTATCTCTCCTCCGTGGCGGCATAGTGAATTTTCTCTTCTACCCTGTTACAGAAAACAAAGAGATTTTCTCGCTCTGATACCACTTGACACAAACACGCCAACCAGGACACGTCTGCTCCACCAGGACCTTCTTTTCCCTTAGGCCCGAAGAACTGAAACGCTCTCCAAATCCCCTATCGGGACTTTTCTCTACCCACAGAACTATCCTTATGACTCCCCTGTATTATATAGGGAAGTCGGACCTCACGGGATCGCGAGTCCTGCACTCATGAAAATTGGATATTACAAAACCCCGAACCCCGATGGAGTGTCCACGTCACACCTTCCTTGTCTCTTGTCAGGAATTTCCCTATCGGGAAATCGGCATATGCGATGTCGCAGTTCACGTACACCACGAATCCCCGAACCCCGAGCCCCGATGCCACCTGTCCTCTGTCCCCGACAAATACCTGGGGCCCATGCTCCCGTAATGATCGGGAAATCGCGTTTCGGGAATTCACGATTCCTGATGCACTGTGTCACGGACCTTTCCAAATCCCGAACCTTGAATTGCTATGCCACTTGTCGTCACCTCAGGGCGAGACCTAATCCTCTGACACTTTCCCTCCACTCAGCGCTATCGGGAAATCGCGGATCACGATTTCAACCTACGCAATGCACTTGACTCCAGAAATCTCGAAATGTCGAATCCCAACTCCTCGGGATCTCTCGCCACGTGTTCCTCCGATCACGTCGGGAAATCGCCGATCGCAATTTCAGTTTGCAAGTGTTTTTCACTCCGGGAAACCCCGATGCCTCCAAACACTGACTTTCTTAGATCTCTTGCCACGTGTCCTCGCTAATGGACGGTTCTGATCGCCCGTTGGAATATCGCGGATCGCGATTCCAACCTTCGTAAGCCCTATGTCCTCAAAAATCTCGAATTCCCAATGGACTGAACCCTGACTATGCTCCTGATGTTGACACGTATCCCCTTGAGATCAATGGTTGAGATATTTTCAAGAAATCGCAGGTCGCGACTTCGTTCTACATGAGTTTCAAGACCACGGAAACCCCGATATTCCGATGAGAAAAATCCCGATAACTCCTCCTCTTCTCGCTGAGGCTTAAACCTTGCGCAACTCCACACGATCTGACAGCTGGCGAGATTTTGTCAATCTCTTCGGCGAATCCTGACCGTCGATTCCTCCCTCTCGAGGATCTCCTGAGAACGGCTAAGTGTTCCTTTTCAACACTTGTTTTCTGACGTCTGCGCTTGCAGCTCCAGATCGTACCCTCCTTGGCACAACTCTTGTTCTTTCTTTCGACTGGGTCACGAAGGTACTAAACCTCCTGAGTTTTTCCACTCTGATTCCTCCAAGGAAAACTCGCATGCACTCTTCGTGCTCGACTTTCAACAACTCCCTGAGTGTTGAGTCTTTCAGACTCTGTGTACCTCCAGCAACAATAGTCTCCTCCTTCTTTTGTTCAGCTTAACAACTGAGACCTCTAACTCCGCCTGTGCGCTCTTCACATGGCTTCCACAACAACCTTATGACTTCTGGATGAAGGAGAATAAGCGTTTAACTTCTGAGCCTTCATCAACGCACTCTATGTAGATGAATTCAACTGCACTCTATGCAAGAATCTCCTGACTCAGACAGAGAAACAATTGAGACTACCTCTCTTCTCTCAGACTTTAGTTTAAACCCTGAAATCACATGCACAACATATTCAAAGAAAATGCATAACCAGAAAAAAACATTCATAAGCACATGAACAATACACACAGAGAAACAACACCAGGCATGAGTTTGAATCAAAGTTTCATTCTATTAATTCAACACTGTACATGGGTGTTCTTCACAAAGTTCTCTTCTTGCTCCTCTCTCCTCAATGCTTCTCAATCAATCTGAATAATATACAATGGAGGGTGTATATATCCATTTTCCCTCTGAAACTCTAAACTGTCTAATCTAGACTTAAACATCTATCTACCTGCATTAACTAGATTAAATGCCTCCTATCTAATTCAGACAAGAGTGTAAGGCTCGAGGTCTGATACAACATACAAAAGGCGTTCTTTCATAAATGGTGCATTTATACATTGGCGCATTCCCTTGTTTGAAAATTCAAAAAGTTTCAGCTGGTCTTGTCCAACTGTTGTTGTCTTTCATGCTGGATCGCTTGTCATGGGCGATGTTCCTGCATCATGATGAAATCCACTGTCACCACTTCCCACTTCCACTCAGGAATGGGTAAAGGTTGCATCAACCCTTCTGGGTGCCTATGCTCATCTTTAACCTTTTGTCACTCCATACATCTAACGATGTATTCTACAATCTCTTTCTTCATACCTGGCCAAAAGTAATGGCTCTTGACTCCTGCCACGGTTTTCTGATATCCAGGGTGCGCTACATAAGGAACATTATGCATTTTATGAAAAATCACAAGTTTCAAATCCTATACATTAGGTACATAAATTATGTTCTTTTACAGAAGTATTCCATCAGTTTCCAATTTATAAATCTCCACTTTATGTGGCATCTTACCTTGTTGTATCTTTGCTACCAAATCCCTGTACTGCAAATCTGTATTTGCAGCCTCCAAAATTATTCTTTTAATATCAGTTCGGTACATGCTAATGGTTGTAGCATGTAATTCATGCACTCTCCTGCTGAGTGCATCAACCACTTTATTTTCCTTCCCTTTGATATGCTTGATATCAAAATCGTACCCACAGAGAAACTCTAGCCACATACTCTATCTAGTGTTTAAGGTTGGCTGATCAAACAAGTACTTCATACTGTTATGGTATGTTCTTAGTTCGAACCTCCTTCCCATGAGGTAATGTCTCCATTTATTTAGAGTGTGTACTATGGTTTCCAACTCTAAATCATGAGTTGCGTAGCTCCTTTCATGTTCTTTCAACTTTATGGATTCATAGCAGATCACAAATCCATTCTGACTGAGGACTCCTCCCAGTCCTTATTTTCATGCATCTGTGCACACCACAAAATCTTCATTTGGATCTGTGATCCTCAGGATTGGAGCATTGGTTAACATTTTATTCAATTGTTGGAAGCTTCTCTCACGATCCTCTATCCACTGAAACTTCTTCTCCTTCCTTTGCAAGGAAGTGATAGGGTGATCTATCCTTGAGAACCATGCAATAAACCTTATGTTATAACCAACTAGACCCATAAAGGATCTGAATTCTACCACGTTCTTTGGCGCTGACCATTCTCTGATGGCCTCAATCTTCTCAGGATCTACAACTATCCCTTCCTTTGAAATAATATGCCCCAAGTAATGGATCTGCTCCTGATAAAATGATCACTTTCTCAACTTGGCATACAGTTGGTGGTCTCTTAGCACCTACAACACCATCCTAATATGTTTTTCATGCTCTTCCTCTGACTTGGAATATTCCAGAATGTCATCCAGGAATACTATGATGAACTTGTCTATATAGTCTCTAAATACGCCATTCATCAGGCACATAAAAGCAACGAGTGCGTTTTATAGCCTAAACGACACCACTGTGAACTCGTAATGACCATACCTTGTTCTAAAGGTGGTGTCGCTGATGTATTCATCCTTTATCCTTACCTGGTGATATCCTGACCTGAGGTCTATCTTCAAAAATATCTTCGCATCCTTCAACTGATCGAAGAGGTCATCAATCCTCAACAGAGGATATTTGTTCTTTACAGTTTCTTTGTTCAATTGTCTGAAATCGATACACAATCTCAGTGTCCCATCCTTATTCTTCATGAAAAAGACAGGGGCACCTCAAGGTGACACACTTGGGCTTATATACCCATTCTTTAGAAGCTCTTTAAGCTTCATTTGCAGTTATTTCAGCTCCGACGTACTCATTATGTAAGGAGCTTTCAACACTGGAGTTGATCCAGGCATCAACTTCACAGAGAAGTCAATATCTATTTTCAGAGGTAGTCCAGGTACCTCTTGAAATACATATTCAAACACCTTTAGTACCACATGATCTGCAATCTTTGAGATCCCATCCTTAGATGCTTCCTCCACATGGGCTGCAAATAATTGAGAGCCTTTTCTGTAGCACTTCTTCAGCTGCATTTCTGAGATTTCTCTTATAGAAATAGCTCTAGGAATTCCTTGGACTGTTCTCCGATTCTCTTCCCCATCCAGGCAAGTGAATGCCTTATTACGATAGTCCAATATGGCATGGTGTTGGTCCAACTAGTCCATCCCAATTAGACATTCATAATAACCTAAAGGTATAACATTGAATTCATCCTTTGTGCTCAGTCCATTCATGTCCACAAGACAGGACTTAACCAACTCAGTGACCTCCTCTTCATTCGTGTAGCCAGCTGCACTAACCAAGACTTTTTGTGTCTTCATGTCGACAAATGAAAACTTTCCACCACTCTAGGATCTATATAACTATGGCTATCCCCTGAATCAATTAAAATAGTAAATGGTTGGTTTTTAATCATAACTTCCACTTCAATCATCTGTGACTGATATTCAGCTTGCTTGTTGTCTAGGGCTGTGCAGATCCTTGGCATTTTATTGCCCATGTCCTCCACTGTTTCAGCCTATTGTACATTTTGGACAACTGTCACTTTTCCATTTCTATGGGGGCAATATATGTACCTATGGTTTTCTTTACAACCCCAACATTCAATAGGTGGTGGTGTTGGAATTTGCCCACCTACTTCAACCTTCATGGGCTCTCTAAAAGATGGATGTCCTTGAGGACTGTTTCTGAAAAAGGGTGGCTTAGTTCCCTTCTTCCTCTGATCCATATTGAATTTCTTCTTGTCTTCCCAGGCCTTCTGGAAAGTAGGCTTCTCTCTTTGCTGCTCATATAAGAATTTCTCTCTTCTTATCATTTCTTCCATAGTTTTTGGGTCATCATAATGGATCTTGTCCCCAATGGAAGGTGGCAGTCCACTCATATACCTTTGAATCTTGATAGTCTCATCCTTGATGAATGGAACATACTTCAATTATTCCAAAAACCTTCGTTTGTATTCATCAATGATCATGCTACCTAGCTTGAGTTCAAATAAATCTTTCATCTTTTTGTCATAGTATCTTTTGGTCAAGTATTTCTTCTCGAAATATCTCTTGAATTCTTTCCAAGTGATATCTTTCTCTCTAATGTGTTTCACCTTCACAAGTTGATCCCACCACATGGATGCCTGTCCCTTCAGTGGATACATTGCAATTCTTCCTTCTGCATGAGAGGAATAATTCTGCAATTGGAAATATTTCCTCATGCCAAGCAACCATGTCTCAACATCTTCCTCCTTCTTATGCTCTCCATGAAACGTTGGAGGATTAATCTTGTTCATTTCTCCCTTCAGTTCATCCACTCCAGATATGTTGTGCTTTCTGGTAGGAGATGGGCTTGAACTACTATGTTCCCTCCTCTTGGAGTGACCTTGGGAGTGATGATGGTGTTTACCAGCACTCCTTGATCTTCTTCCCTCAGAAGTCAGGTGACTCCCGGGTTTTCTCAAGTCTCTCTCCCGGTCCAACTTCTTTTCTATTCTCTCCAGACTCTTCATCAAATTTAAGTTGAATTCACCTTGTTTATCTTGATCTTTCCTAATATTTATGCTATATGTTCGGTGAGTTTGGGAATCTTTATGCAATTTTTTAATGATCTTCATCATATTCCCTTCCTTATCTATCTCTTCTCCATGCCCATTGGAGTTCGACCCTTAAAATCCAAAATGAAATCCATCCCTTTAGCTTTGTTCTCTAAACTAGAATAATTTTGTGTCTTTTCCATTTCTTTTGCACTTAGTGGAAATTCTACTCGGTTCTGGCGCTCGCTAAACTTCTACAAACACAATGTCTAGACAACCGAAATTTGTCAGGCCATTATTCCTTAACAAATCCCACAACATTTATAAAAAAATCTAAATTAAGAAAACGTTCATATTTCATGAATTTTCCGAGCTCTACTCGGCTCTGTAACAATCCTTTGGGCTCCATCCCCTTCTCTCTTAATACCCAACCCACGTGATCATGAGTCGTGACCACTCACTTAGAAAAAAGGGCACTTCACGACTTTGCATTTTGGGAGGTTTCAAAGCACTTCACAAAAACTTCCTGAATTTTGGACAAACGAACTCGCGATGTAGGGCGGAGAAACCATACACATCTACCCAACATCCAATGACTAACACTCATTGTGGAACCTCAGGCATCTGAGTTCCAGTGCTTCGGGACTTCATAAGATTTCACATCCGCCCACCCCGAACACTTCCATGTCACCTTAGGTGACGTCATTACCTTACATCACTTATCGTTTTCCCAATTGTGGGGGCATGTAATGGTGGTTTTGGTGTAACATAGCCTTCATTCCGCAATTCTCCTAACGCTGACACATAACCACGGTTTGGATTGTGGGACTGCCTTGGATAATTATCTTCCATGCAACTTGGGTCCCTGCAATGTCTCCTGGCCGTTGATATTGATGTATCTTGATCCACACCACTGTGGGTCCTTCGACCCATAACTATGTTACGTAAACTCGGTCCCCACTAACCCTGCTCACACAGGATGCCACATGGCAGAATACTAGCGACGTTATCCGACCCCACCATGTCTACTCTTTCACTTCAGAACTTCGAACTTCGGGAGTTTGTGCAATGGCACATCCCACTTCTCCCAACAGTCGAACTCTCGAAATTACAATATTCTCTCCTGATTGATCCAATGGACAAGCTCTTTTCTCTACATCTACGGTGTAGATCCCCCTCGGGACTTTGGGGTTTTGGGTGTTTATGCCTCCGCGCACCCCGCTTCTCCCAATTTCTAAAATCCGAAGGGCTTCCAAGATAACCCTCCTGTACCTTCTCTAGATCTGACGATCGTACTGAATTTCCCTTCCGTCCGAACAAATCCTATAACTCCTACACCCCAAGTGTTGAGCACTCTCTCTCTATGGTTAAATTCCACGATGACTGCAGTTGTATTCTAGCGCTACTCCTCTTGAGCTTCGTAACACAACCAATGTAACCCCTTGGCACTAAGAAACAATCTAAGGTTCGAAATTGGTTCCTCCAAACACCATTTCCACTTGAAAACTTGCGTCCAAAGACCACTTATCTGGCCCATCCAGGCTTAGCATTGAAAACATGGCTATGATACCATATTGTAATGTCCTTGGCCATCAACCCACTTGTCGGGAAATGCTACTTCACGGAAAATTCTCATATTTAAATATATAACATGCATTATTTATAAAGAATAAGCATTAAATCAAATTAAGACATTTGACATGGATTTATTGTTGTCATACAGACTAAAACAAAATTAACAACAATTCAAACCAACAACAAAATACATCATAATATTACAAGTATCACAGAACATGCATTTTAATTAAGTACATAATTAAAACGCATAATGATTCTTATATTTGAAACTATAATACACCACCAACTGCGTGTAGACCATCCATGAACCTCCCATCCTTAGATTGCGTTGTTCATCACTCTCAGTAGTAGGTCACCCCCGAGTTGGGACTAAGCTCCAATGGGAAAGGGAATCCTAGGCTAGGCAATGTCAACGGAAGACACACAGTTTATGAGGAAGGATGATCTTTGAGGAGCCACCTATTCCCACTACTCATAGACTGTCATTCCCCACATGCATGTCCCACCCCATCAATATACACCTTCATTGTCACCAAGACAGTCCTTTGACTGCTAAACCTCCCTTGCCTTGGGCTTCAACAACAGACCTGACTGGAATTATCTGAGCTTTGTGGAAGCTACACGACTCCTTTCAGGAGTTCTCACTTCCTCCGCGCATTCTCTCACCTGGAGAGAGAGTGTTGCACACAGGCCTGACATCCTGCTTCTTTAGCTCCGTTCCAGCACAAGGAGGACAACAAGGCTCAACAAGGAATGGATGATGGTAACCAATCAAACTCAACCAAGGGACTGCATGGCCAAAACAACCCACAGTTATAACACACTCGACATAGGCAATTGCTCAGGTTTCACAAAAGACATGGGTCGGCTTCAGAGGTGTGTGGCTATGCAGAGGTCCAGTGTAGAGACAAAACGGTTCTCGAGAAGGATTCCAATGACTTTCGGTTATGGTTTTTAGGATTGCGTGATAGGAAAATTAAGTAGAGGTCATTCACAGACTCCAACAATTTAGACAGTCGACGATAGAATGGAGGATGAACCCCCATCCTAGCTCAATTATTAGTTTAAATTGCATGTGCCTAGGCTGACACTTGTCGCCCATGAAGCTACATGCACTCAAAAAAGTATGTGTTCCATTTTGCACACATTGGGGTTGCATTTGTTGCCTCTCCTAGGACTTAGGATAAAAACATACCTTCCACACCACTTTGGAATAATAATAAATTATTATTCCTGAGGACTTAAGCCCTCAATCTTATCCCCTCTTCCAACCTCCCAGCCCCCTCTCCCTTACCCATACTATGGAAGCTTAGTCCCCCGTCACTCTTTCTTCATGGTCAGTCGATACACAACGATGTTTATATATTATATTAATGATATGCATAATTACATATACAAAATCAGGCTCCTGGCCTTAACACTTTGGCTCTCGAACCTAATAAACACATAATCCCACCATCTTATCAATACCTGGCTCTCCAACCTACAAAACATGATTACAATTCATAATATAACTGGGGCACTACCGGGGGATATTATAGGCTCTCCCCCCAAAAAACTAAAAACTATGCATAAAAGAAGTATTGAAATGCAAGAGGGATGAGTTTACACTTACTTGGTTTGAGCAGAAGTTCGTTTCGTCCTTTGAAGCTCCCATAATCATCTCTTTTAGCAAAGGGGTATTTTTTTCCTTTTGGTTAATTTTCAAATTGCAATGGTGAAAATGAGTTGTCAGCTTCTATTTATAGACTCTTTTGGCCCTTTTTGCCACTTTTTTGAACCCTTTTGTCATTTATTATGGCTTGAAAATCATTTAATTTGGTTCTTGAGTTTTTGATTGGATGTTACGATGCAGTTTTCCTTTTGGTTCGGTGACTTTTTTGGGAGACAGGTCTTTTTTAAAGGTCCTTTGGTAAAAGTCATTTTTCCAACTTTTTGCATATAAGTTAGGATTCCACCTCCACTTTCTGCATCTCATTGTCTTTTTCGCTTTGCCATAGGGTCGATCCCACCGAAGTGTGACACAGAATAGTCATTGCTGCTTTAGATGTGTCGTAATTGTTTGGTAGAGCCTACCTTTACATGGATGCCCTAGATAGATCCTTGTTGCATTTTGGAATCCATGTTGTCTCTAATGACTTTAGGCTCGGGAGTCCTTATTAGTCTTGTCATGATTACAAGTTTGAGCCACATTCGTCTGATCCATCATCACTCTTGGATTCACCCTCGGGACTCCCAAAAATGAGCATGCTTTGTTGTGTTTCAAGCTCGCTTTGAAATCTGAAAGCAACATTCGACGAGACTATATTTATGCTTTTCAATCTTGTCTAGATTAACTAAGAAAAGTAACCTCTTGGAGTATTCTTTAAGACATTTTCAGACTCTTTAAACATGAAAAGATTGTTGAGCGATATTGTTGTCCTCCATGCTCGCCAAACTCAAATTTGAAGGCATGTTTGTCCGATGGTAGTTTACCCCTTTTTTAGTCTGGATGGTCAATTTTACAAACAAAGGTATACTCTAGGAACTTCAGTTCGCTAGAAGATTATTCTCAGGTATAAGTTTAACCCTTTTTCGGGCCCGAGGGACTAAATTTACGAAAACGGAACCCCCAGGGAGTCCATAGTTAAGCTCTTTTTAGACTCCCTAAAATTGAAACTATTTTGGAGTGACCTTGTTCCTTCACACTCATTAAATTGGTCTAGAAGAACATCCCCCATGGAGTCCATAGTTAAGTTCTTTTCAGACTCCTTAAAATTGAAAAGATCATCGAGTGACCTTGCTCCTTCACACTCGTTAAATTGCTACAGAAGAACATCTACTGGTATGAGGTTACCCCTTTTTCGGGCCTATGGATTATGGAGGAAAAAGGTACACCTTGAGAGATTCATCTCGCCGAGAGATTTCTCCTTAGTAAATTTTATACTTTTTCGGGCTAAGGAGACTAAATCTAGAAAAAGGTTGTGAGTCCATAGTTAATCTCTTTTCAGACTCCTTAAAATTGAAAATATTGTCGAGTGATCTTGTCTTTTTCACACTCGTTAAAATGGTTTTTAATAGACGTATGTTCAGTTCTAGTTTACCCCTTTTTCAAACCGACTAGACTATTTCTGAAAAAGGTACCCCAATGGAGTCTTCTTTTACATTTTTTCAGACTCTTTAAATGTGAAAAAACTATCGATCTTACCTTCTTTGGGCTCGTTAAAATTACATTGAAGGGGGTTTCTTTGTGACTTGCTAATCACATTTTCATATCTGCGTATTTGGCCTAATGCCGACTCCATGTTTCTCTCTACTGAACCTTTGAATAATGCCTTATACGCAAGCGTTGTAGAACTTTTCCTCTGCGACCTGACACCTCGACCCATGGAGGAATTTTCCTGAGTGTCCTTTTCCTACACATGTCTCCTTTCTCTGAGAATTAGTGTGTTCCTTTTTCTTGGAACTGGTATGCTTGTGAAACTCATTCCTCCTTTGTAATGTATCATTATTTTATTCTTTTTCAATATCTTTAAAAAATTGAAAAAGACAAAAAAAAAATCAAAAAACCCAAAAAGAGGGAACGGGAAATATATATTCTTTTTTGACAGCACAATGAGTTGCCCTTGGACAAAGCACATCCTTCTGTTTGTTTGTCAACCTTTGGGATCGAATATGACCTTAGTAAGTTGTTCTCGCTACATAGAGTTCTGTCATCCTTTGTTTGGTTACTCTTCCAAACAATGGAGAGTTTGTGTTTCCTCCTGCATCATGAACTTATGTCAATGTCATGTTGCACGAGTCTGATCATATTTCATACTATTGTCCAAGGGAAGTTTCACCCAACTTGAGTATTGCTTTCTTCAATTTGTCTCTTTACCTCATGCCCGACCATCCCAAAAGTCCAAACAAGTCCTTGTTCGAAATCAATGAAGTTATTTTCCTGATCATCAAGATCCTCTTGTCTTTTCCCGACGAGTCATTGAAGACCTCTGGGTAGTGAAGTCATACACTCACATTGTACTCCTACCCGAGTTTTGAAGATATTGAAGTTGTTTCTCGAGATATGAATACACGATCTCCAACTATCAGGCGTTGTTGGCTTCTTGAAGATGGATACTATACTTGTATATTTTTTATTTTGAGATGTAGATCCATTGTGTATTGCTCATGACTACACTTTATATAGTTATATGACATGGATCTATAGTGTATTTGATTGGAAATCATGATTTATTTCATCCCGATCATGGGTATGCCTGCCTTGGAGAGACAATTGTTATTTTTGCAAATGGCACCTCCTGAACTCTAGTCCCGGGGTCACTTGTTTCGTACATTGGTGAAGATTTTGGAATATATTTTGGCCATCATATGCTCTTATGACCTCACACATTATGGGGCATTTTTAAACCCTAAATTAATCTACATATGCATACCTGACATTTGGCCCTCTTACTTTCATTTTTTCCAAGCCATCACTGAGTTTCTCTTCTTAAAAAAACATTTTTTGAAGATGTACGTGCCCTGCACCAATACTACCTGCATACATACACTTTTTGTACCACTACAACCCATGTACGTATGCATGTTTCACCACTACAACCCGCGTATACTTGAAAAAGTTGCAAAAAATAAAAAATTGCAAGGATTTCGTTGAGATTACGGGCTATTGGGTAGTTTCCCAACTAAACCACTGCCTATATCCCATCACCCAACCAAATAACCATCCTTTCGTCATATAAAAGGAGGTGTTGGGGTCTCATTCCACATCTAGACATAAGAACAATGAAACTCTTCCCGTTTCACATCCCCTCCATGCCCCAAGCATTTTGCGGCCCCTTTTGTGAGAATTGCCTCAGAATTCCCCAATTTTCCTTCCTTCCTCCATAAAAAACCCATCATACTTCCCAAGAAGAAGGTTGAGAGGAGAATCCATATGGAGGTGCACTTGGAGCTTGGTGAATAGGAGCCTGGACCAGGTTCGTGGAGTAGTAGCTGACTTTGGTTGTAATTAATCATTGTATTATCTATAAAAGAAGTACTTTTCCTGTCCCAAAACATGATGCATCGAATGTTTGCATTTGATTTATGTTTTATTCTAACATCTAACCCTTGATTTTTATATGAATTGCATGCTTGTAGTTTTCTGTTTATCTATCTTTGAATGCAGGCCAACCTTGGGAGGAGGTTTGCAGCCAACAAAGCTATCAAGTGCGAGAGGATCATCATCGGACACGGAGTAGAGGTATAGTTACTCGATCCTTCTCATTTTTCTTTTCCTATATGAGTCTGGGATATGTTTGGGGTAGTTAGAGAAGTAGGATACTTTTAAACGATTATTGATCTGTCTACATTGTAAAACCTAGTGTAGCCATAGAGGGTTTTTACTACTAGCACCTCCTTATCTATAGTCACCATCCACAGATCATAAAAATCCTTTGCCTCACACTAATAGTGATCATAATAGCAAAGAGTTTATTTTCCAACATACTAAACAACTTCCTGCCTCCTCCATATGTTGTTAAAATGTGTATCCTTGTGCCTAGGGCTTTCCTTCCCTCGGGGAAATTCACTTCTTTATAAATCCATGATTTTTAGGGGCTTCTAGTGGTCAAATTTCACTTCTGCCATTTGTAAAAATCAACCTTGAGGTAACTCAAACCTATTCCCCACTCATGGAGTCATGGCCAACTATTTTTAACCTAGTTGTTCCATTTGTCTTCCAACATTTAATTTATTAAAAGTTTGTCTTACACATGTGTCAAAATAAAAGAGGATAGTTGGGAAAGTCAAATATTTTCCCAACATTCATCAAATAATTAATTACAACAATTAAAATTCTGAATTCGGATTTTCCATAAATGGCAAATAATTTCCAAATCTGAATTTTCCAAAAACGGAAGTTTATTTCAATGTTCACTTAGAATTTAATATTCTAAAATTTGAGGATATTACATCTTCTCCCCCTTAAGTACAAAATTGTCATCAATGTTCATTCCTCTCTCGGAATAGGGTTGGATAATATTTCCACAAATCTTCCTCTAATTCCCAAGTGGCCTCCTCGGGGATAAAGTGCTTCCATTGCACTTTTACCTGGGTGATGACTATGTTCCGCAGTATTGTTTCTTTCCTGTCCAGAATGTGCATAGGTTCTACTTATAACTCACCTTCTAGTTCCACCTACACCATGTTCCAATCAATGATGTGAGTAGGATCATGAATATACCTTATTAATAAGGAAGCATGAAAAACATTATGAACTTTTAAGTTTGCAGGAAGTGCTAGTTGATATTCCACAGGTCCGATTCGAGTTAAAATATCGAAGGGGCCACAAAACTTGGGTGCCAACTTTGAACAATTTCCTAGGTTTAGAGAGCTCCTCCTTGCCTTGACTTTAAGATACACATGGTCCCCAATTTCAAATTATCAGTGTCTCCTTTTTAAATCTGCGTAGCTTTTCTGTCGGTTTTAGGCCTCCTTTAAATTTTGTTGTACCCTTTTTACCATTTTCTCCATTTCCTGGAGCATTTCTGGTCCCATCATAAGAATCTCAACTGGATTATCCCAGATAATTAGGGTTTTGCATTTCCTTTTGTATAATGCTTCGAAGGGACTCATCTTGGCTTATGTCTAATAGTCGTCATTGTAAGAAAATTCAACTAAGTGTAGGTACTCCTCCCACTTAGTTGGTTTTGTTATTACATACATTCGTAACATGTCTTCCACAATCTGTTTTGTTTGTTCGGTTTTCCCATCTGTTTGTGGATGGTAGCTTGTGTTGAAATTCAGGTTAGTATCCAATCCTACAAACAATTCCTTCCAAAATGTTGACATAAGTTTGACATCTCTATCGGAGATCACCATCTTAGGAATTCCATGCAATCTAATATTTCTTTCATAAAAATTTCAGCAATATTAATTACTTTATAAGTATATTTCACAGGTATAAAATGTGCATATTTTCTAAGTTTATCAATCACTACCATAATCGAGTCATTTTTCTTTTGAGTCTTAGGCAAACCTATGATGAAGTCCAACGAGATAATATCCCACTTCCATTATGGTATAGGTAGGGGATATAGAAGACTAGCTGGATGCTGATAATCATCCTTTACCTGTTGACAATCTAAGCATTTAGATAAATATTCAACTATTTCACTCTTCATGTTAGGCCAATAAAACAATTTTCTTAAGGCTCTTATCATTTTCTAGTATCTTGGATGACCAGAATGCGGCCTTTTGTGCAATTTGTCAAGAATTGTTGATTTTAAATCAGTAGAATTAGGTACATACAACCTATTTTTGGACCTCAGAAGTCCATTTTTATCTAAACGCAGATATGTTTTGTTCAGTTTTTCTGCATTGTCCTGCAATTCTATTGTTGTTTTGATGTACTTTTCATCATTACTGCTTGCAGATTTTATTCTTTGTTCGATGTCGTTTTCTTCTTTGATAACACTTATCTCATAAAGTCTGTTAGTCCTCTGGCTTAGAGCATCTGCAACTTTGTTTTCTTTACCTTTGATGTGTCTTACTTTGAAATCAAGTTCACTTAAAAATGACAACCATTTCACTTTCCTTGCGTTGAGATTTGGTTGACTGAATAAAAACTTTACACCATTGTTGTCGATTAGTATCATAAACCTTCTCCCCATTAAACAATTTCGCCACATTTTCAGAGCATGAATTACGACTGCTAATTCCAAATCATGTTTAGCGTAATTCCGTTCATATTCTTTCAGTTTACGTGATTCGTAACAGATTACATGTCCATCTTGTGTTAGAACACCTCCCAAGCCTTCTTTTCTCACATCCACACAAACTGTAAAATATTTATCGAGATCCGCTACCCTTAGGATAGTTGTTGTAGTTGACAGTCTTTTTAATTTATCAAAGATGTCCTGACACTTTTGTGACCAAGTAAATCTTATTCCCTTTTTCTGTAGGGATGTAATTGGATGCCCGATCTTAGAAAATCCTTCAATAAATATTCGGTAATAACTGGTAATTCCCATGAATGATATGATGTCTGCTACATCCTTAGGGATAGGCCATTCCATAATGGATTTTATCTTTTCTATATCAACTGAAATACCATCTTCAGATATAACCTGTGCTAGGTACTGTATCTTTCTTTGGTAGAAGTCACACTTATTAAACTTCACATACAATTTATGTTTCCTTAAGGTATGCAATACTATTTCCAGATGCTCTTCATGTTCTTCTTGTGTTTTTGAGTAAACTAAAATATCATCGATAAACACTAACACAAATTTATCCAGATATTGATTGAATATACTATTCATCAAACACATAAAGGTTGTTGGTGCATTAGTAAGACCGAACAAAATTATGACAAAATCATAGCATCTGTAACATGTTCTAAATGTTGTTTTATTTATATCTTCATATTTTATTCTGACTTGGTGATAACCAGACCTTAAATCTAACTTAGAGAAGATCCTTGAT
Organism: Picea engelmannii; assembly: GCA_009831015.1. Lineage (NCBI taxonomy): Eukaryota > Viridiplantae > Streptophyta > Pinopsida > Pinales > Pinaceae > Picea > Picea engelmannii. The sequence continues at coordinate 68,274 of WSFP011176643.1, forward strand.
CCTCCAACATGGTCAAACAGTTCGTTAATTCTAGGTAAAGGACACTTATTCTTGATCGTCATCTTATTTAGTTATTGATAGTCAATTCATAGTCTCAAGGTCCCATCTTTATTTTTAATGAAGAGAACCAGTGCTCCCCAAGGTGAGACACTTGGTCTGATATATTCTTTATCTAGCAGTTCTTGCAGCTGAATTTTTAGTTCCATTAATTTGGGTAGAATCATTCTATAAGGTGCCTTAGATATCAGGGTAGATCCAGGTGTTAGCACTAGAAGTCACCTCCATATTGCATTGGAGGTAATACCAATACACATCATAGTTTTATATGTCACGGGATGGTTTTAAAGAGGTCGAATGGGCACAGACTCAAGACAATATCATTTTAACTCAGAAAACGGGGACCATCATGCACAAGTAGGTGAGGTCTTGATCCAACTTCAGTCAGTAAGTTGTAGTAAAGTGAGTAGGAGGATAAATTGGTGAGGAGAATGTAGAGGTATACTATGGAGATCCGATCTTCCAGCAGCCTAAGGAAGAAAAACTCAGAAAACAAGATCCTCTTGGATTCGAAGTTTCAGGAAACTGAGCGTTAAAACAGAACTGCGAACAAACATACATCGAAACACATCTATAACAATCAATATGAATCCTTCAATCATGGAAAATTCCATATCAGAGGAAAATAAGATGGAAATAGAAGTTGAATTTCATTAAACAAGAAGTCTCAAATCAAGATACATAACTAGAAGAACCAGAGCTTCATCAAAACTTTATAATGTGGGAGCCTAGCTTAACCATTGAACATCACAAAATATTAGAACTACATATTTATTTTAAAAACCACCGACAACCGCATAGGCGTGATTGACCTACCACATTCAAGGCGTTGAGTCTGAGTCTTCTTTGGTAGGCTGTGTATGTAGCTTCTGCCAGGTTCGAGGATTTACCTGGATATCTTCTCTGTCATACTGTTCATGCAGCCTCTGTCAGAATCGAGCTCAAGCAGTCTGCCATACCTTTTCAATATTTCCATTTATGGGGGACATGATGTTCAACCACCTCCCCAGCTTCATTAACTACCTGCATCGATATTGAAATGCGACTGAGTCGACTTGGCACCTGGAAAACGTGGCGGCCTCTTTTTCCGACCAACACCGACATTTCATCCCTTGGCGTATCTCACATGAAATCTTCACCTTTACCTGCATGTGACCTTGGGCTCTATCCGTGAATGTTTTAGGACTTGTCTTCTCATGTATTTGGGGTCTTGCGTGCCTTCCTCAATTCAAAATTCCCGAAGTGGCATTCTCCGCTTTCCCAATATGTTCATGCCTTAGCACAACACGCCCCGAATTTAGATGACACACACTTGTGGGTTTTTAATCCCCCTTTATATCGCATTTTTTCATCCAATGGACAAATCCAAAGAAAAAACATCCCCCTGTAAGAATGTGTGATAACACGAGGTAGTAGAATGATAGAGAAATCTATCTCTCTTCTTGGAGGTAGTTCTGGTATTTCGTCCAAAAATACATCTCTAAACCCATGTAGGACTACAAAGTCCTGTAAACTGGGTTTGTTTTCCTTTTCTAAAATATTAGTTACCTGGACAACATAAACTTGGAAACCTTTGTTCATACATTTCTTAAACTTCATGGATGATATTTCTCTAACCAAAACTAGTTTTTTGATCCCTTGTATCATCCTAACTGTGTTGTTTTCGTCTCTGTAAACAAGTGACTTTTCGTAACAATTTAATATAACTTTATGTTTCTCTAACCAATCCATTCCAATGATTAAATCGTAAGACCCCAAAGGTAAAATGTTCATATCTAACTTTGTACTTTGACTGCTTACATTGAGTTCAAATTCAGGAATAAAATATGTTACCTTTCTCTTGGTCCCTGTTGCTAATTGTACTTACCAGAACTTAGCATGCTTTACTTTCTTGAGCTTGTCTAATTCAACTATACCAGGAGTAACATAACTCAAACTAGATCCTGGTTCAATTAATATGGAAATGTGGTTATCATGAATTTTACGTTCAACCTCCACGATAGTGGATTGATGATCATCTTTCCTACCATCTACAACTGCATTAATTATGTGCATGCTTCTTCCCATATATTCTATTGTTGAAGCTTCTTGCTGGTTATGGATTGAAGTTCTTGCTATGGAAATTAAGCGTGGACAATTTCTCCTCAAGTGAGGTTCTCCGCACTCCCAACACTTCAATGGTTCTCTGGGGATGTCCCCAAATTTCTTAGCTCCCAGGTTAACTAACCTACCTCCCCCTTGAGTGCTCTGGGTGTTTGAATGATAGTCCTTCTTTTGTAAACTTTTTTGACATATTACGGAAAGGGGTTGGTTGGAAGCCTTTCTTTCACTGATTTATTATGTCATGTTTCTTGTTCTTCCATGCCTTGGGAACTTAAAACCTCTATTTGTATTGATCATAACAAATTTGATCCTTTCTAAGAACTTCATTTAAAGACTTGGGATTGTCAAATTCAATTCTATCTTTGTACGACTGTGGTAGACAACTTAAGAATCATTGTATCTTTACTTTTTATTCCTTGATGTATGGCACAAATCTCGATAATTCTAGAAATCTATTTATCAGATCGTCCATGGTCATTTTTCCAAGTCTTACCTCGTAGAATTCCTTAGTTTTTCTTTCGTAATATATTTTTGACAAATATTGCTTCTTGAAATATTTTTTAAAACATGACCATTCCATTTGTTTCTCTTTCAATCCCTTAGCCAATTTCATCTCTTGCCACCAGATACTTGATTTTCCCTTCAAGTTGTAAATGGCCATTCTTACTTTCCTATTACTAGAGTAGTCATAAATCTGGAAGTATTTCTTTATGTCTAGTAGCCATGCTTCAACCTCTTCACCCATCCTTGATTCTCCATCAAAGGTGGAAAAAATTATTTTCTTGAATAAGTGATCTACTTGATTTATTTTTCTTCCCATGGATTTTTTGTTTCCTGTCATGTGTGTGTCTTCGAAAGAACCATCCTCATTTTCCGTTTCATGACTAGAGTTTTTAGAGGACCTTTTCTTGACTTCTTCCTTTTTGTCATTGTTCTTTGGGATCCTCCTAGTTACTATACTGCGTAGCATCATTTCATTTATTTCTAACTGATCTTCCTGTGCCTTTTTCATCTTTTTGTTATCTTCTTTAAACACTTGTAATTCCACGATGAGGTTTTTCATTGTTTCCAAAACCTGGGTTCCTGAACTTCTTTCATTGTTATGCTCTGATTCTTTAGGAATTCCTTGATTTGGATTCTCCTCGGGTCTTATTTCTTCTTCATTTTGTGCTGACATTATCACAACAAACCAACAATTTTATTTTATTTTTTTGTTTGTAACAGTAAAAATATTTGTTAGTTTTTCTTCAACAGAAATAAAAGAATTAACAAAAAAAATTGGCCTTGCCCTAAGGTCCAAGTGTTGTAATATTCAAATCTAATACCATATGTAATGTACCCCAAATTTCCCAAATAAACAAAAATGGTTAGGGGACATTAAAGTCCCTTGAATCTCCATCATTGTTTGTGACACAGAGACAATCCATTAAATATATCTTATTCATTTATTCTATGCATAGCAATTTTACTTCTTTGTCATTATCCCTCTTAAAGGCCGTAGGAGATTTAAATTCCACTTGTCTCTTACTGTTATATTTCATTATAGTGTCGTTATTGGATTATAAATCACACACTTATTTGTATTGAAGAGTTTTGTGACCATGACCATCATAGCCCTTAGAATAACCACCAAGTCTATGTCAAGACATGCTATCCACATTAAATTGCGTAACAAAATACGTTATACAAGGTATGAGTGCTCTAAAATCATGGCCACAAGATCAACAGATATAGGCATAGTGTTGAGATAGGAGGCATAAGTCCTAATTGCTAGGATTTAATTTTACCCATAAAACATATTGCTTTATCATATTGTAGTGAATTGTACCTAGACATAATGTTAGTAACCCTACCTAACTATTAACATAGTTTTGTCATTCTAGGGTTAGCACTAGGATTAAACATAACCCATCATTTAAGTGGTTCGAAAACTATGTTATGGTTGATGACAGGTTGGGTCTGAGCCTACTTCGTGCTAGCTTGTAGATATTTACTCCTAGCCTGGTCCATTAATGGTGAAGCCTATCCCGTATCTTCCAGAACTGGCACTTAGGAGAGAACTCCCAACGTAGGCTCACCACCTCCCTCAACTTCACATGGAAGTAGTATGGGGTGTACCATCCACTATTACTCCTCTAGTGAGGACCTCGAGGTGACACTTGTTCTTCGTTCTTTCCCCTTTAGTATGTAACACAAAATTTCCCTTGCAATGTATATGACTGGTGATTTGGTAAAGATCGACTCTGGTGAGCGATGGAAGGAGGCAACGCACATCCGGGGTTCTCTATGCGCAAGGGTGAGTAAACGTTATGTTGCTTCTATTCTCTATGAGAAGTATTCCGTAAATTTTATTCTCTGTCTGGTGCAATGAAAATGATTGAGGGGTTCAATGTAAATAATGGAGAGGTTCCATGTAACGGACCTCATGTTTCTCTTCTTTGTTTGAGGGTTGACAATGTATGTTAGTTGCGTCTCTGTATACGTTTTCCTCCCAGTATTCTACTCTGTTTATGTTTCCCTTTGTAAGTTGGGTGAAAACATTTATATTTAACACTCGAGTTTGAGGATTATTGTGGTTTTCTCTTCGTTGGTTGTCAGTCTTCAAGCCTATAGTCGTTTGTGGTACCTTCCCAGTTAGACCGTGGCCCGAATCGTTAATATAAAATTGAACCCTTTGATTTTATCATTTTATTTTATTCACCATTCCTATCACTGGTATTCTTACACTTTGGAATTCATCCAAAGATCTCAAAGCTCACTACACTGGTTGATGTTATTCATACTTGACTTTTTAAAAATCTATAGGAAAATTTCGTAATTTACATTATATATATATATATATATATATATATATATATATATATTAACAAGATATTATTCATCTAGAAACAAACTTGTTTGTATCCTCTGGTTATAAATAATTTCCTCTGCCAAGAAGAATCATGGTTTGTTCCCGCGACCACCTCGGCAACATCCTTTACTTGATCTCTCGTCTGATACAGTTATAATATTAAGTCGTTTACGAAAGGCCTTGCCTATGTCGACCACTCTGCACTAGCAAAAGAGAGGGTATCCTTGTTTAATCATATGTTGAATGTATGCGGAACAAAAGTTGTAGGGCTCGAACACGTTTTTTCATAGTTATATTTTAACCTACAAATTTGGTTCTTTCCATAAATTTCTATGCACTCATACTTTCGTATTTTACCTTTCTGTAATGTTGTTTAGATTTAATGATCCCTCTATTGTTAATATACTCAGGTCGCATATTGTGGGCCTCTAAGAATGCTTATTAGTTTAATAATTATTCACTGTAATCGTTACCCCAAATCGGAAATTCCAACTATGTGATTACTGGGAATTAGATGATATTTTTGTTTAATCATTGACCTTGTCACAATCGACTCCTTCTGTTTATTTGGTCCTCTACACAGGGTTTGGAGAATTATATTTATGGTCTTCCTGTTTGATCACTCTATGAACGGTCTATTTTGATGATAATTGGTTTCACTTATTTTCTTAATGTCGCTTCCTCTATTTTACAAATGAAAATTTCTATGCACAGATATATGAAATTAATGGTGGGCCCTTTTTGTTTTGCAAGCGTACCCATCAGTCAGTTTTGGGTCCACTCCTCCTCCTCCTGGATCAGGGATATATTTTCTCACAAGGAACCAAAGGCGATCTGGTTTTCATCGGGACTCAAGCTAAGCTTTTTCCTTGGCTTATTCTTATTGTTTGATTTCCATAGAATTAAAATGCTATCACAGTTACTAAACCCTCATTTTACTTCTTTTGCAGGTTGTGCAAGTTGGTGTAATCAGATTGTGGATTGTGTAATCAGATTGGTTTAATCGGATTGATTGTAATCGGATGTACTCCCTTGAACGATCTATACGTGCATTAATCTTCAACTACATACATAAATTTGTAGAGACTTTCCTAGTGTTCTGTTTACAACACAGAAGAATGTGGATTTCTTGATCTATGATACTCCAACTGTAAAGTTTGAACAAGATTCATTTGAATACGACGATTACTTTTTCAATACACTTTGCAGTCTACTAAATCACTATATTTTTGTGGTAATAGATAATATAAAGAATATATTCAGACTACTATTCTTTCTACCTATTCTTTGCATGCTATCAAATTGATAAGAACACCATCTAAGTTTATTCCTTATTGAAATATTTTTCTACATTGTTTTGTTATGTACATATTTGAATAGTAATTCAAATGCATAATATCAAAGGCCAATATGAATCTAAACA
>ML821335.1:8785-25589 GCA_009831015.1 Picea engelmannii
AATTATACCTCCTAGTCTCCTATATATACCAAGGAGACATTTTCATTTTGAATCATCTTGTACTTGAACATTTAAGTGGGGTAAAAGGAGGTTGCCCCCTCGAAGAGGCTTATTATCTGAAATTATCTCTTTTTCAAAGCGTTTAGTACTTTTTCTGAGATTTTTCTATGCTATATCAATATTTGGTTCTTAACAAAAAAGACTATATTAAATAAATAAAATCTAACTAAAATAACATTATGAAAAAAATTCTTTATTATTTATAACCTAAAATATTTTGGTTTTGTAAAAGTTAGATTGTGTTCTACCATTTCACCTACCTTTTTATTAGTACTATTTAATAATATTATTTCATAATAAAATATTGACAAATATCTACTACTTATTAAAAAATAAACACTACTTAATTAAATAACCATCTAATCCAATTTAATAATTTTTTTAATGATTTACAACTCTATTAACTAACAATATATCACTTAGTATAGAAATAAATTCTTAGTATTGAAATCAAACTTAATGAACTCTATAACAACAAACAATTTCTTTTATTAAATATTCAATAAACTCAATGATTTCTAAATTATTAATAAATAGATGATAACTTTTGAATAATATAAATTTCACACCAACATTTGCAAACAATTTTAGTGGGTTTAATGGTTAAAATCATATGCTTCTTTTTAAGAGGTTACAAGTTCAAATCCAAAAAAGACAACAACTACTTAATTAATCATTATTGATTAACAATCTATTTCAATTGAATTATTGTGATATAGAAAATTTCAATAAAATTTATATTTTTTTAATTGTGATTAATGTATATATTATTTAAAACTAATTTGAATGAATAAGATTTGTTCTGATATGGAAAATTTCAATCAAAATTATTCCAAATTTATATTTTTTTAATATTTATTGATATATATATATTATTTGGAGATAGTTTGAATAAATAAGATTTGGTAAAAAGTTCCAGAACATAAACTAAGTTACGATAATTTGTTTATATTATGTTATAAAACAAAGTTTGAAGTTTTTTTATAGGGTGGTTTTTCTCACATCCCCATATAATAATTTAATTTGTTTATATTATGTTATAGTTGGATTGGGTTAAGTTATATATGTATTTATTGATGTTATTGTTTTAACAAATTTCTAGATGACTGAATAACTAAGTAATGTTTTAACATAGGTATTTTTAGCAATGTTATATTGAATTTTTATATTACAATAGAATTAGATTTTCAAAGTGAAAGGAAGGGAGCATATCAGGTATCAATTTTTGGCATGATATATATTTATGTCGAAAAAAAAATATAGGTCATAATTCCTAATTGTATAAATTGTTATTCATAAATAACAATTATATAGAAAGACTGCACTTTAGGTTATTGAAACTTTTTATTATTTATTTATATGATTTGAATCATTTGCTTGGTTTGAATGTGTAGGAACTTTGGAGAGTTGGTCGAGATAATAATTAGGAACTGTGTAGGACTATTATATATATATATATATATATATATATATATATATATATATATATATATATATATATTTATTAAATTATAAAATGAATAAAAATTTTAAATTAAAATAATTTTTATTTTATTCTTTATTTATATATAAATTAACTAAAATGTAGTAAGTGATTTTTCTTATTGACAACTTCATTATTAAACTACATTTCATTTAGGATCATTATGTTGAGATTTATAACTATCTTTAATGCTTCATTTCACCTGACTATTTTTAGACAACAAACTTATTCTTTGAGGGTGTTTGCTTGTAAATAATTCGGTTAATTAATACATGATGAATGTAGGACTTGTTATGAAATTCTTAAAATGCCAAATGTGAAAATGCTTAGTTATGCATTATATATTATTGAAAAGAATTTATGGGTGATCATGGTGGTATATATATTACTAATGAGTTGTTGAGTGTACAGGAAGCTCAATGACTAGTTGATGTGGGTATCGTCAACAAGAACCTGAGACTTTGGACTAAGTCAAGGAGTAAATGAATTGATGAAATTTTGAATAAATGACTTATGTTCATTATGGACATTTCTAATTAAAACTTGTTTGGTGGATGCAGGCACGAGGATCATGTCGGTCAATCTTACTCACAAAAAGAGTAGCATGCCTATACATAACCATACTAATTGAAATGGGATGGTTGGAACAACATCCCTATTTCCACTCACTATCACTGTCACCATGGTCAGATTTGAAGAGTGAGGGACACTCTTTTTCAAAGGGTTTCACGATGCCGCAAGGGTAGACTGCGTCTTAGTCACTAAAAAGGTATATTGAGGGGCACACAATAAGGACAAGGATATATTCCTCAATGTCTAGAGGTCTCATAATAGGGGAAACTACAGAGTAATAGGATATCCACCAGTTGTGCCATATTCATAACGCTCAAGGTCAAAAGTGCTTGAAGGGCATGATGCATGAAACCCTTGGAGTACATCAGTACATCCTAAAGGGCATGACATTCATAAAACTCTTAGCCTTTGTTTCAAATTAAACTTCTAGAATAAAGTGAAATGTGTAAGTTCACCTAAGGGTAAGGTGATAAAGTAAATGATAGAGTCACGTTAGAAAAATTGAAAATCGAATTTATTGGAAGGGTAAATATAGAATTTATGGGTAAAGGGAATATAGAATGCAAGCAAATATATATATATATATATATTATTAAAGAAAAAAAATAATGTGGATTTATAAATGGAACGAAATGAAATACAAATGCATAGCAAATAAATACATAGAGATATAGTAAAACTTGACTTCTATTAATAAAGAGAAACTGTTGAAACTATAAAAATGCAAACTGAAACAAACTTGCTCAAATGTTGGAAGCTTATCTATGAGAAGAGATGTGACAGCTACGTTCATTTGCAAGAAGATGAGTATAATGAGGCTCCATTTAGGCCTTTTTAACATAAAAAGTAAATGAGAAAACCCTAAATATCCAAAACCCTAACCCTGATAAATGAAATGCCAAAAGGTTTGTGGGCCCCGATGGGAGTAGTTGATACGTCAACTTCCCTAGGGTGTAACTTTTGCATATGATCTTTGTTTGAGGATCTCGATACACTGTTGGAAAGGTATAGCCGAGGAGTACATATTTTGTTTAGCCTAGAAATTTTCTCCAACTACATGTTAACACTTCCAAGCCCAAAAAATGTTGTTTAGGGCCTCAAAACAACCCTGGAAGTTTGAGGCCCAAAAAACTGTAAAACAAATGCCAAAATGGAAATTGTTCTTTAAACCAGTGGAATAAGTGGGTAGCCCCCAATATCCACCTAGATCAGTCCTACCCACTTAGGAAGCAATGGTATCCATTGCATTGAGCGCCCCCATCAGATGGGGAAACTTTTGTTGAACTTGGCCTCGGGTGAGCCACTTTTCTTGGTTTAGGAGTTGCCCTGCTTTGACAACCTGATAAAGTTGAATCCTATGTTGGTGAGTTCCCTTAATATGAGTGTCCCTAATTTGATCAATGGATTCTTGTTCCATGCATTCATGTTTGAGCTCTATCGATGTCAACTAATCTGCGATATCTTATGTGTCCAATAATAGTGGGAACTATGGTTGAAGGAGGTCCACATTGAACACTGGGTGCAGGCCAAGGAAGGGGGGGATACTTAGCTCAAAAGCATTGTCACCCAAAACCTTGGTGATGGTGTAAGGTCCATATTGAAGTGAACAAATCTTCCTATGGGGTCTTGTAAGGTGCTCTTTCTGCAAATGCAACCAGACCTTGTCTCCCACCTGAAATGTGTGTGGCACCTGGTGTTAATCATGGCGTTGTTTGTACTTAGCATTGGATTTCTATAAAATATCATGGACCTGTTGTTAGATGTGTTGAATTCGTTCAATAAACTTGGTGGCTTTTTTAGCCTCGGATTGAGAATGGGATGATTCTTCTTGTGTGGATGCAAGGGGCAGCATGACATCAATGGGACCCAATGGTTGAAATCCCAACCCCACCTAAAAGGGATTGTGGTCATTTGATCTATGAAGGGATCTGGTGTAGCTATGTTGAACATAGGGGATACTCTCATCCCATCTACGTATATGTTTGGAGTTGTACATGTACAAGATATACATGATCATTTTGTTGATGACCTATGTTTGGCCATTAGTTTAGGGGTGGAAGGCGGTGGATTTAGTGAGCTTGGTGTCCAACAAGGACCAAAGGCTAGACCATAATGTGCTTAGGATTATGTTGTCCCTATATGATATGATGGTCTATGGTATCTCGAAGTGTAACCACACCCATTCGAAGAAGAGATTGGTAGTGGCCTCTGTTTTCATATTCTTCTTGCAGGTTGTTAGGATGGCCATCTTAGAAAACCAATCAACCACCACAAAAAAACAGTCATTTACATGCTTAGTTGAAGGAAATCCCAACATCTAGTAAATTGATATGGATTCTCATGGCTTTTCGAGAGTAGGTAGAGGGGTGTACATGCCTTTTTTCTTAGTGGTTGGTTTGGAAATGGCTCAAGAAGTGTAAGACCTGATATACTTGTATAAGTCCTGGTGCAATTTCAACCAATAGAAATTCTTCTATAGTACTTCCATCGTATTTTCCATGCCAAAATGTCCTTCCATCTGAATGTAGTGAGCTTCCCAAATCATATTCGCATGCTCGCTTGAAGGAACAAGAAGGTGGCTCAGATGGCATAATAGTCTATCCTGAAGATGAAATTTAGTGATAGTCACACCTGTGCCCAACATCTGTTAAGTGGTAGTGAATTCAACATCGCTCTTGTAGAGTTGGGGCCACTTAGATGCCTCATTGCCATATGAGTGGAGAACCATGGTTAAGGCTACAAATGGAGGTCGAATGAGGCAAACAATGACACGATTGGTGCTCCTTTTCTTATATTTGATGTTGATATGGAATTTTTGTAAGTATGTGGACCAATTTTGATGGCGATCATTTTGCAATTTCCTTGTGTTTTCATGAACTACAAAGTCTTGTGATCAGTGTGAATGATTGTCTCCTTCCTGAGAATATAATGCTTCCATTTTTGGTAGGATTGTACAATGAAATACATTTCTTTGTCATAGGTGGGGTACTTACGAACGACATTTGATAGTTTCTCACTATGATATTCCATTGGATGACTGTGTTGAGTGAGAACTGTGCCCACAACATAGTCTAAGGTATCGGTCTCAATCTCAACAGGTTGATTTAGATCGGGTAAGGAGAGTACTAGAGCTGAGCACAAGTGATTTTCATATCATCGAACACTTGTTTTTGTGACTTCCCCCACATGAAATTTTCCTTTCCATGACCACCCTTGATCACTTAGCTGAGGGCCCATGCAATATGGGGGAATCTTGACACGAAATTGCGATAGAAGTTGGAAATTCCTAAGAAACTTTGAATATTGATTAGTGTGGTCAGGGTTGGATAGTCATGAATGACTTGGATCTTGGATGGATACACATGCAAACCATGCTCATCAACAATGTAGCCTAGGTATTGGACCATGTTCATGTCGAAGGATCATTTTTCCAAGTTAACATATAGCTTTTGTTACCGCAGAGTGTGAAGGACCTGTTGAATATGTTGCAAGTGTTCTGCCCAATTATTTTTGAAGTTGAAGATATCATTCAGATATACCACCATAAAAGAATTGGTGAAAGGCTGCAATATATCATCCATCAATATCATGAAATTTTCTAGATCATTTGTCAAACCAAAGGTCATGACTAGCCATTCGAAAATACCTTCTTTGGAATTGAAAGCAATCTTTCATACATCAATCTGTTCTATTGGGACCTGGTGGTAGCCAGACTTCAGGTCAATATTAATGAAAAAATTGGCTCCCTTGAATTGGTCAAGAAGGTTATCAATTCAGGTAATTGGGTATCGATTCCTGACTGTGATTTTTTTTACGGCCCTGTAATTAATGCAGAGTTTCCAAGTCCCATCTTTCTTCTACACAAGTATGATTGGGCTCCCACAAGGTGAGGAGTTGTGTTAGGATTTTATCCTAACCCCTTTCCATGGGTCATTAGTTAATAGGATATGTTTTCTATTTAATAAAGGTCGACATTAATAAAGAACAAGTCAATGTAAGAAGACCTAATAAAAGGTTATGCTTCTAGAAAGATCTTCCTCTAGAAGTTTCTTTAGAAGGTAGAACTAGTATAAATAAGAGTAGGAGGTATTGGATATTTAGTCTTGGATATTATTTTAATAGATCTCTTCTCTATGGTAGGTTTCCCCCTTAAAGATGCAAGTGAACATTGCTATCATGATAAAGTTGTTCTTTCTAGTGATTATTCTAGTGTTTTTCTGACATTTTCCTAGATATATCATTATTATTCTTTCATTACTTGCTAGATATTTTATGTTCCGCGTAATATATTGTATCAAGAATATTTCAAGTGGTATCAGAGCTCTTTCCAGGGAAAGACTTGTGGGATAATCTTGTTTTTCAAGGTAGAGATGTATTTCAACATCTTTAAGCTACAGAGATTTGTCGTTATGCGCATAAACTCACAGTCGGGGAGTCATACACGCAGTAAATACAAGTGATTTTTAAGAACACATATGTTGTCCACCCTTGTAACCCTTGTTGGTACCCCTTCAAGTTGTAGCGCAATAGATAACACCTGTATACGGATCGACCTAGGAATCTTGAAGCCCTCCATAGATAAACCGATCGGTCCCCTAACGGTTATAGTGTCACTGAGAACAACACTTGGGAAGTGACTCTCTAGTACCTGGGTAGTCAAGTAGTATGACTAAGGGTATGGTCTAGCCTCCTTAGTTTATGCCCTGAGATATTGGTTCAAGTACTACTGTTGGACCCAACACATATATAAGAGAGCTATAGCACACAAAAAACCATTGAATCTAGATTCCCTGCAAACCCTAACCCTTGGGAATAGAATAGAGACATAACAGACAAGATCTAATCCAGTGCAACCTTTTCGTTTGCATCGGGGTTGCAAAATTACTACATCTTGTGTCCTGTTCAGAATTTGGACATTTCGTCTCTGCAGTATTATTTAGTTTGAAGTATAACTCTGCGGGAGTTAAAAAAAAATTATGCATGTCAACACCCTTATTTGTGACCTATCCCATTTCATTTCTCTCTTCATTCTGATCGCAATGGTACCCTTCATTTTTAAGACTTTTTTTTCATGCAGACCCAACCCCCTCTGTGATTCCTTTCTTGAGACATATCCCATTAGATTCCTCTCTGTGTCCTAATAAACTAGGTACCTATCATTTTTAAGCCCATTTTTTCCCCTTCCAGACACCCAAATTTCTACCTAAGCCTTCATCATGCCTACCACTCGCTCTCAGACCCAAGACACCTTGGAGGATAGAATGTCCCACTTGGAACAACAAATTACAAACAACATGACTTCCCTCCACAATGAATTTACCTCATCCCTTGACGATCAAGTCAAAATATTGATGCAACTCTTTAGGGGTAATAATGTTGAGCCAAACCCTGAAGAACCTCACTCTAAGAACCTCACTCTTCTCATTATGAACATACTCAATCCTCTTTCTCCCCTTGGGGTTCTCCACCTTCTTGGACTAAGGTGCCCAAAGTTGACATGTATAAATTTGATGGTTCCAACCCAACCGAGTGGGTTTTTCAAATGGAAAAATACTTCTCCCTTCAAGATATTTGAGATGATGAGACCAAACTCCATGTATGGGTTTTGGACTTGGATCAAGAACACTGACAATGGTGGCAATGGCATAAGAAATGTTATCCAGTACAACCCAATTGGAAAATGTTCTCCAAAGTTGTTTGTGCCCGTTTTGATTAGGAATCACAATTTTTGGTCCGACTCACTAAGTTGCGCCAAACTAGCTCTGTCACAGACTTCATCACAACATTTGAACAATTGGTTATTTGTACTGAGGGTTTATTGGATGAATTCTACCTGGAATGTTTTATCAGTGGTTTAAAAGAAGTTATCAAGGTTCATGTGAACATGCATCATCCTACTACTTGGTTGCAGGCGTGTCAATCAACCAGGGAAGCATATACCATGCTACAAGCGCCATCCCTGAAGGCTCCATTTACCAATCGTCCTCGCCTAGGGTCTACCCTTTATTTGACCCAGACTTTGAAGGTCCAAAAGGTCTCTCCCACTAAAATGATGGAATTTCGTAAGCAAGGCATTTGCTACTATTGTGATGAAAAGTATGCACCAGGGCATAAATGTCGAGAACAAAATTTCTTCCAGATTGATTCCTCTACTTCCTCTTCCTATGATGAAAATGCATCAGATGAGGTTTCAGACCAAGAGGCGGCTCAACCAAGTGATCATGTCAAAGATCTAGTTGTCACACCTATGGAATCCATGGAACCAATCATATTGATTCATGCACTCTCAGGTATTTCGGTCCCACAGGCATTGAATATCAAAGGATACATTAAACATATGCTCGTTGTGGTGTTGATTGATAGTGGTAGCACCCATAATTTTATTCATCTCGGGCTAGATGATGATCTCCATTGATTTTTCCTCCCTGTTTCTAATTTTCAAATCCTCATCGCTATTGGTGGTACTATGAAGTGTGGGGGGCACTATGAGAATTTCAAACTCCAAATGGGTGATTACCATGTGAAAACCCACATGTTCTCTATTTTCATCGGTGGTTGTGATGTTTTATTAGGCATGGAATGGATTCACACCCTATGGACGATCACAATCGATTATCAAGAATTATATATGAGATTCACCCAAGACGCTCACCCCTATACTCTTCAAGGTCTCCATGTAGGCTCTCCTGAAATCACCATCTCTCATAGGATGGAAAAACTCTTGAAGAAATTCCACCATGGTGTGATTTCTCAATTTAATGCCATCTAGGTCACTGAACAGGTTTCTCAGGTAGTTCCTCCTATATTGCAACTCATCTTGGACAAATACCCCAAGATAGTTGAGCTTCCTACAAACTTAACTCCTTCTAGAGGTGAGCATGATCACATAATCCCTCTCCTGTCGAGAAGTCAACCCCCCAATGTACATCCCTACAGATACCCCTTTTCTTAGAAAAATGAAATAGAAAATATGGTACGGGAGTTACTAGAGGTGGGGATAATTCACCCTATTACTAGCCCATATTCTTCACCAGTGGTGATGGTTTTAAAGAAAGAAGTTACTTGGCGCATGTGCCCTGATTTTTTGTTCCTTGAATAAACTAACCATTAAAGATAAATTTCCCATTCCTATCATTGATGATTTGTTGGATGAATTACAAGGTGCATCTATATTCACCAAATTAGACCTTAGATCCGGTTATCACCAAATTCGGATGAAGGAGGCCGATATTCCAAATACTTCTTTCTGAACTCATGAGAGACATTATGAATTCTTGGTCATTACTTTTGGCCTTTGCATTGCTACATCCAACTTCCAAAGTCTCATGAATAAACTATTGAAACCTTACCTTCAGAAGTTTTTCTTGGTTTTATTTGATGACATCATCATTTATATCCGCACCTAGGAAAACCATCATCTTCATGTGGAAAAAGTCCTTCACTTACTGCAGGAAAACCAATTGTTTTTCAAAAAGACCAAATTTTCATTTGTCATCAATGAAGTGGAATACTTGGGGCACATTGTTAGCAAACATGGGGTAAAAGTGGACCCCAAAAAGATACAATATATTCTATAATGGCCATTACCAATGACCTTAAAGTGCCTAAGGGGTTTTATGGGTCTCACCGACTATTACAGGAAATTTATCAACCATTATGGAAAAATTGCTAAGCCCTTGACTGACCTCGTTAAGAAGAATGCATTTCATTGGACACCTGCTCCTAAGAAAGAATTCACAGAATTAAAAAGGGCCATGTGCACGAACCCTTTCCTAGTAGCTCCTAACTTCAACAAAACCTTTACAGTCGAATCGGATACTTCAGGCATGGGTATAGGTGCAGTGCTCACCCAATATGGTAGACCCTTGGTATTTACTAGCCAAGCATTGAGTGGCCACAACCTGGGTTGATCTACATATGAAAAAGAAATGATGGCCATTCTCCATGTGGTGCACACCTGGTGACCATACCTCTTGGGACGTAATTTTCATATTAAAACATATCACCATAGAATGAAATATTTTTTGGATCAATGACTATCCTCCCCAGAACAAAATAAGTGGTTGAAAAAAATGTGGGGTTATGATTATGAATTCATCTACAAAAAGGGAAAAAACAACATAGTAGTAGATGCATTTTCAAGAAAACATGAGGATGACAACTCCCTCTTTGTGTTATCTTTCCCAGTCCATGATTGGATTGAAGAAGTGCACCAAGAGTGCCTAACACACCAGGCTACCTCTAAATTAATTTAGCGTCTTCAGGAGGACCCTAATCCTCCCACTGGATACACTTGGCAAGATAATATTCTTCAATATAAGGATCATCTGGTTTTATCACCCTCCTCCGCACTCAAGGCCTGGCTCTTAAATGAGTTACACTCCTCAGCTATAGCAGGTCATTTGGGCTTCCAAAATACATATTCTCGTGCTCTTCGTTCTTTTTTTTGGGTAGACGTGAAGAAGGATATACTTAAATTTGTTACATAATGTGAGGCGTGCCAACGTATTAAATGTGAAATGGTAAAATCTCCAGACATCCTACAACCATTACCCATTCCATCTTTTCTGCATACCAAAATCTCCATGAATTTTATAGTGGGCATTCCTAAGGCCGGGAACAAGTCGATCATCATGGTGGTGGCTGTTCGACTCTCCAAGTATGCTCATTTTTGTCCCTTACCTCACCCTTTCACACTGACACTCATAGCACAAGTCTTCCGTGATCAAATTTTCAAGCTACATGGGATGTCTACCTCTATTGTCTCTAACCATGACCCAACTTTCACCAACACATTTTGGAAAGAGTTGTTTCAATTGCAGGGAACCCAACTGAACATGAGCACAACTTATCACCCCCAGTCTGATGGCCAAACATAAGTAGTCAACAAAGTTTTGGAAACCTACTTGCATTGTTTTTATTCAGAAAAACAACACCAGTGGGTGTAGTGGCTTCCCTTGGAAGAATGGTGGTATAATACTTCCTATCATATGACCACTAAAATGACCCCATATGAAGCGGTGTATGGACAAAGCCTACCGACAATCAATACCTATATTATGGGAACATCCAAGGTCCAATCTATTGATACAATGTTGCAAGGACATACAACCACTCTAGATGATTTGAAGGATCACCTCCACATAGCCCAAAATCAAATGAAGCAACAATCATATCAACATCATTCGGAAAGGGTTTTTCAGGAAGGTGATCAAGTGTTTCTTAGGATCCAACCTTACAAGAAAACATCTCTCAAATCTGAGGGACATCACAAATTGGAACCTAAGTTTTATTGAACCTACTATATCAATAAGCATACTGGGTCTATGGCTTACAAATTGTCCCTTCCCGCTACTTCCAAAATCGATCTGGTATTCCATGTTTCTTGTCTGAAGAAAGTTGTGGGCCAGAATTGCAAAGTCCAAACAATATTGTCGGAATTAGATAAAGAAGGCTCCTTGTGGCTCCAACTAGAAGCAGTCCTCAATAACCATGAACATCAGTTGTGTGGTCACACTATCAAGGAAGTGTTGATCAAGTGGAAGGACACAACACCAGAGGAGGCGACCTGGGAACCTGCAACCATACTTCAAGAGTTTTTGCACCTGCAACCTTGAGGACAAGGATACTTTTTAAGGGGGAGGGCATGTTAGGATCCAATCCTAACCCCTTTGCATGGGTCATTAGTTAATAGTATATGTTTTCTATTTAATAAAGTTTGACACTAATAAAGAATAAGTCAATGTAAGAAGACCTAATAGAAGCTTCCACTTCTAGAAATATCTTCCTCTAGACGTTTCTTTAGAAGGTAAACCTAGTATAAATAAGGGTAGGAGGTATTGAATATCCAATATTGGATATTATTGTAACAGAGCTATGCTATGCTGGAGTTTTCCCCCTCGAAGAGGCAAGTGAACATTACTATCATAATAAAGTTTCTCTTTCTGGTGATTATTTTGGTGCTATTCTGGTGTTTTTCTGACATTTTCTTGGATATATCATTATTATTTTGCCATTGCTTGCTAGATATTTTATTTTCCGCATAATATATTGTATCAGGAATATTTCAAGTTGGGTCAAATGTGCCCCTTTTGAAGAATATCTTGGATCTGTCGCTTGATTTCCTTGTTTTCCATTAGAGAGTGGTGATAGACTGGTCAATTGGGTAGAAGTGCATCAGGGGTTAGATCGATTGAGTTCTTGACTTGATAGAGAAATGGTACCCCATTGGGTGAGGATAATATGTCTTTGTATTCTTCCATGATCTTATCTACCTGATTTTTCTACATGGAGAGGCCTTGTGCAAAGGCCATGGATGTGGCTGAGACCTTCTATTCACTTTGAGAGAGAATCATGAAGAAGACAAATTTTCTGGTTTGGGAAATGACCTTCCTGCATTGCTTAGAAGAGATCAAAGAAATGGCGGTAGGCAGAGGTACCTCTGGTATCCTGTACAATTGTCTACCCAAAGTAATAATAACAATGCAAGGTCTAGAGTCATATACAACATGTTGTTTCCACAACTATGGTTGGCCTAAAATAACTTCACAAACTTCAAGGGGGGAAATATCACACAATACCTCACCCTTGAAGGGCTTGATGTCGTAGGGAAGAAAAAAATGTCGGCTAACGTGAAGATCTCTTTCTTGATGGATCCATCCGATGGTGTAGGGCTACAAGTGTGGTGTCGTTGGAAGGTTCAAACTCTTGAATACCTCTACTAAGATCAGGTTCTTTTCACTTCCGCTATCGACAATGAAATGCAGCAAAGCACCCTTCACCCACATTTGCGAGTGAAAAAGGCATTCACCTTCCTCCAATTCTTCTGGTTCACTTGGATGGACCTTGGTGGTAGAGACAGTGGCACTAGATTCTACATCAATGATATACTTCCCCTTGTCTGGATTTGATTCAAATTCAAAACCTTCCTCTGAATCTGAGGCTTTTAACTCGGCCACCAATGGTTGCTTTGAGCGAAATCCATCAATGTTATACCAGGGGATTTTATGGAATTCACACCACTTCCTAGTGTCTTTCTTCGTCTTCTCATTACCCTTCTTTTTTTTCGGCTTGGAATAGTTTTCATGAGGGGATCCATCATTGCTATGTCTTTTGTTTTGTGGGTTGGGGCCTCCTTTTCTCTGCTTCTTCTATGAGGAATTTGCATATCCAAACTCCCTCTTTTTCTATTTAAATTTTTTCTTGATTTTGATAGCATATCGTTAAGTCGCACCCAGTGATGAGATGTCCAGAAACTCCATTTCTATTTATATGTATCTATGCAGAAAATCGCAGTACTTGAGCACCAGATTTTGTTCAGAGTCTCTAATGCCCATTTTGGTACACAAGGTATGAAATATATTTGTGAACTCTAGTACTATCTGGTCCCTTTCCTTTCACAGTATGGTCCATTTCATATATTGGTCACTGTAGCTTCCAACAAGGTAGTATTGTTCCTTAATAGCATCCCTGAAAGAATCCCAAGTGGGTGCGATAAAAAATATTGCATATTCCTCAATGATCTTTTTCTCACAACAAGTCTCCCACCAATCCTTGACACAAGGGACATCGTTAAGGACTGCAAAGGTAACCTTTTTCTCTATTGGAAAAATTATGGACCGAAAAATACCCTTCTAGAAGATTCAACTATTTATTTACAACATCTGCATCTATTTGGCCTTCAAATAAGGGGATATAAAAATTGACTTGTACCTTGAAGGGAGTAATGCCTCACAAGTGGTTGCTTGATGAAGATGCGTCATTTGTTGGCATCCGTCGAAGGATCTGTGCAAATTTATCCATCATCTTGTTCCTTTGTCACACGAGGGATTCCTCAAGAAATAATTTAAAAGGATCTCCTTCTCCATTGTTCCTCTTTTCTTCTACCATGGGAGGTTGTCATGATCAGAGGGGATGGTCTTGCAAGGACTCAACTACTCCGAGTCGCAAATCCTTGTACCCAGACCTCATTAGGGACATGCACTGAGAAACAAATAAAGAGAAGACCACTATGATACCATTGATCTAGATTTACAAATGGAACTAAATGAAATACAAGTGTATAAAAAATAAATACATAGAGATACGGTAAAACTTGACTTCTATTAATAAAGAGAAACTGGTGAAACTGTAAAAATGCATACTGAAACAAACTTGCTCAAATTGTGACAACTTATCTCTCAGAAGAGATGTGATGGCTACGCTCATTCACAAGAAGATGAGTACAATGAGGCTCCAAAGGCTTTTTTAACATAAAACATAATTGAAAAAATCCTAAATATCCAAAACCCTAACCCCAGGAGATGAAATGCCAAAAGGTTATGGGCCCCGATGGGGGTAATTGATACGTCAACTTCCTGAGGGAATAATTTTTTCATACAATCTTTGTTTGGGGCGCTCGATACATTGTTGGAAAGGTATAGCTGAGGAGTACATATTCCTTTCAACCTAGCATTTTCCTCTAAAAATATTCTAGGCATTGTCGAGCCCAAAAAATGTCATTTAGGGCCTCAAAACCCAGGAAGTTTGGGACCCGAAAAATTGTAAAAAAACTTCTAAAATGGAAATTGTTCTTTCAACCAATGGAATAGGTGGGTGGCCACCGATATCCACCTGGATCAAACAAACAACTAGGAAGGAAACTAAAAGACAGACATTATATTAAATAAGTGAATAAATAAATGGAAATTATTAAATTCATGAGAGACAATTGTATAAGGGAAACATTTAGGAGAAAATCTAAAGACAAGAAAAAAAGGGAAACATCTAGGATAAAACCTAAAGACAAAAAAAGAAGAGAAACATCTAGGGGAAATCCAAAAGACAAGAAAAACATGGAAACATCTAAGGGAAAATCTAAAGACAAGGAAAACTGGGAAACATTTAGGAGAAAATCTAGAAGTCCAGAAAAGTTGAGAAATCTTGAGTAAACGCTAAGAAACATCCATGAGTAATTTTAGGAAAGTAGGAAATTGGATGAGGGAAATAACATATTTCATGTTTTTAATTGATAAATTCATGAGTATTGGGGAGGGGTTATAAAAGAAAGGTTTTGGGTCAAGAGAGGGATCACATTCTTACCTATTATTGGATGACCATCGAAATGACTATGGCCTTAACGTTTCTATTTCGAATAGACAACGAAGTGGATAACAAGTGGGATCCTCTCACTTATAAGAAGACACTTCATAGCTAATTATGTGGCTAGTTTTGTATAGCCCCTCTGTAGCTTGGAGGGCATAGGGAAGAAGAATACCCGTTGCATTGGAAGGGAGGCATCCGATGAGTCTTTTCAACAATCGATCAATGTCCCTGCAAAAGTGATATGAAAGATTTGAAAACAATGCAAGACTTCATCTGATGAGGATAAAAAGTTAATTTCAATTGTATTATGAATTCCTTTTACAAATCATATGTTCAATTATTTAACTATAATGTTGTAGATAAACCTTAAATAAAGAACATTCCTTATCTATGGGCTTTATGTATGTAATACTTGTTGGGTGATTTAATCCTTCAGACATAAATTCACTTTATATTCAATGTATGTTGGATTCACTTTATATTCAATGTATGTTGGATCCATAGATTATTACATAACGGTTTTGTTTCTATTGTTATTGATAACTAATCTATATTTTTCCCATTTTATATTCTCATTGAAATTCCGTAGATTTAAACAAGAAGGAAGAAAGGAACAATGAATAAATAATCCAATGAATAGTCAGGGTCAAATTTCTGCAATATATATATATAGAGAGAGAAGGTGTAGCATAAATACTTTTATTATTGTGTTGCTTGGAATGATATGAGCCATAGCCGTTAATGACACTTAAATAAATAAACCTCATACTAAGAAAAAAAAATGATTTATTATCTAATCTTTAAACAAATTAATTAATTTTTACTTAATATGGATATATTAATTGTAAATTTTTAAGTGAATTCAAACCAACATTTGATATACACTTTGAGTGGGCTTAATGGTTAAGAACATGTATTTCCTCTTAAGAGCTCACAAGTAGTAATCCAGAGGAGGTAGAGTATGTATACCACTGTATACTTTATCAGTCGAATCACTGAGTAGAGGGAATCTCTTATCCTACAAACAAAAAGGTCTCATACACCAATTTAATATGGCTTGACCATAACCTTAAAAATAGATTATTATTATTGAAAACTCATTCTATTATATACACAACTTTAATTATATGATAAAGTTTATTAAATATTAAAATACAAAACTCTTATAATTATTTATGTGTTATTATAAATATTTAGATCAAAATATAATGAATTAGAACGTAAGTTTTGAGAATCAATTTGTATTGGTTCATTTTAGAATTATTAATAGTTCATAGTTAGTATTAATCTAGTCAGTAATTTAAATATGTCTATATAAGGAATTTCATGTTACTAGTATTAAATGCATTTAAAAGTTAAGGAAGTCAACTTAGATTTAAACACAATTAATTGAAATTGGTACAAACTGGTGATGGAAGTAGGTAGGATATGTTATCTCCATGGTTTTGTTGTTCATTACAATTAAACCATTAAATTATGCACACTCATGAAATTCTTGTTCAAATTGTTTTTTGTTAATAATTAATTTAGTATCATGTTGAATTAATGAATGAAAATTATAATTATAATTATATATATATATATATATATATATATATATATATA